>MUZC01000263.1:41696-52067 GCA_002072015.1 Radix auricularia | reverse complement strand
TTGTTATTATATAGTCAGTACAATCTCTGAAACAATAATATCACAGTCATGTTAGAGACTTTGCTATTATAGTCAGTCATGTTAGGGACTTTGTTTATATAGTCATTCATGTTAGAGACTTTGTTATTATAGTCAGTCATGTTAGAGACTTTGTTTATATATTCAGTCATGTTAGAGACTTTGTTATTATAGTCAGTCATTTTAGAGACTTTGTTATTATAGTCAGTCATGTTAGAGACTTTGTTATTATAGTCAGTCATGTTAGAGACTTTGTTATTATAGTCAGTCATGTTAGAGACTTTGTTTATATAGTCAGTCAAGTTAGGGACTTTGTTATTATAGTCAGTCATGTTAGAGACTTTGTTTATATAGTCAGTCATGTTAGGGACTTTGTTATTATAGTCAGTCATGTTAGAGACTTTGGTATTATAGTCAGTCATGTTAGAGACTTTTTTTATTATAGTCAGTCATGTTAGAGACTTTGTTTTTATAGTCAGTCATGTTAGAGACTTTGTTATTAAAGTCAGTCATGTTAGAGACTTTGTTTATATAGTCAGTCATGTTAGGGACTTTGTTATTATAGTCAGTCATGTTAGGGACTTTGTTATTATAGTCAGTCATGTTAGAGACTTTGTTTATATAGTCAGTCATGTTAGAGACTTTGTTTATATAGTCAGTCATGTTAGAGACTTTGTTTATATAGTCAGTCATGTTAGAGACTTTTTTTTATATAATCAGTCATGTTAGAGACTTTGTTATTATAGTCGGTCA
This sequence comes from Radix auricularia, assembly GCA_002072015.1. Lineage (NCBI taxonomy): Eukaryota > Metazoa > Mollusca > Gastropoda > Lymnaeidae > Radix > Radix auricularia. Next base: position 51,296 of record MUZC01000263.1, on the reverse strand, counting down.
TGTTAGAGACTTTGTTTATATAGTCAGTCATGTTAGAGACTTTGTTATTATAGTCGGTCATGTTAGAGACTTTGTTATTATAGTCAGTCATGTTAGAGACTTTGTTATTATAGTCAGTCATGTTAGAGACTTTGTTTTTATAGTCAGTCATGTTATGGACTTTGTTATTATAGTCAGTCATGTTAGAGAATTTGTTTATATAGTCAGTCATGTTAGAGACTTTGTTATTATAGTCAGTCATGTTAGAGACTTTGTTATTATAGTCAGTCATGTTTGAGACTTTGTTATTATATTCAGTCATGTTAGGGACTTTGTTTACATAGTCAGTCATGTTAGAGACTTTGTTATTATAGTCAGTCATGTTAGAGACTTTTTTATATAGTCAGTCATGTTAGAGACTTTGTTATTATAGTCAGTCATGTTAGAGACTTTGTTATTATAGTCAGTCATGTTAGAGACTTTGTTTATATAGTCAGTCATGTTAGGGACTTTGTTATTATAGTCAGTCATGTTATGGACTTTGTTATTATAGTCAGTTATGTTAGGGATTTGTTTATACGGTCATTTATGACGGGTATTTGCTTCTACCTACTCTTGGCATACTTTTGAAAATCTCAGCCCACTAAATCATAACCAATCCCGTCGACTATCAATTTTGATATTTAAACCCAAAAGCACAGAGATAAATAAATAAATAAAACACTGATCGTACAAATAACAGTCTGGTATAAACACAACATTACTCCTTACCTCTCTAAGCTCATTGTTGTCAGTGTCAGCACTGAGCACACGGACGAGACGTTCTGTAAGTAGTGGACACCTTTACACAGGAACTCTCCAAATGTCCAGGTGAAGGAGATAAAGGCAGCACACTGGGGATAGTGATGGTGGACATTGACAGGTGTTACTGTACAGGTCATACGGTATTGGTGTTACTGTATAGGTGATACTGTATAGGTGATACTGTATAGGTGATACTGTATAGGTGTTACTGTATAGAGTATAGGTGATACAGTTTAGGTGATACTGTTTAGATGATACTGTTTAGGTGATACTGTATAGGTGTTACTGTATAGGTGTTACTGTATAGGTGATACTGTATACGTGTTACTGTTTAGGTGATACTGTATAGGTGATACTGTATAGGTGTTACTGTATAGAGTATAGGTGTTACTGTATAGGTGATACTGTATAGGTGATACTGTATAGGTGTTACTGTATAGGTGATACTGTATAGGTGTTACTGTATAGGTGATACTGTATAGGTGATACTGTATAGGTGATACTGTATAGGTGATACTGTATAGGTGTTACTGTATAGAGTATAGGTGTTACTGTATGGGTGATACTGTTTAGATGATACTGTATAGGTGTTACTGTATAGGTGTTTCTGTATAGGTGTTACTGTATAGGTGTTACTTTATAGGTGTTACTGTATAGGTGTTACTGTATAGAGTATAGGTGTTACTGTATAGAGTATAGGTGATACTGTATGGGTGATACTGTTTAGATGATACTGTATAGGTGTTACTGTATAGGTGTTACTGTATAGGTGTTACTGTATAGGTGTTACTGTATAGGTGTTACTGTATAGGTGTTACTGTATAGGTGATACTGTATAGGTTTTACTGTATAGAGTATAGGTGATACAGTTTAGGTGATACTGTTTAGATGATACTGTTTAGGTGATACTGTATAGGTGTTACTGTATAGAGTATAGGTGATACAGTTTAGGTGATACTGTTTAGGTGATACTGTTTAGGTGATACTGTTTAGGTGATACTGTTTAGGTGATACTGTTTAGGTGATACTGTATAGGTGATACTGTTTAGGTGATACTGTTTAGTTCATATAGAAGGCCTTCCTGGAACATCTATGGGAGGTTACAATTTGAGATACGCAGATGATACGGTCCTAATTGTAAAAAGCGAGGAAGAACTACAAAAACAGTTGGACAAAATAATTAAGGAAAGTGGAAACTAAGGCCTAAGTTTGAACAAAAAGAAAACAGAAGTCATGGTAATATGCAACAAGAAAACCAACCCAGATTGTACATTAGTAGTAGATGGAGAAACATTTTGAAAAGATACCAAACTTAAATATTCGGGAACATTTGGACCTCAGACGGAAGATGCACAATGGAGATAAAAAGCCGAATAGCACAAGCGAAAGTAGTATCGTTAAACTGAAGAACCTTCTGACCAAAAAATCCATATCAATAGAAGTGATGAAAAGAGTGCTTCAGTGTTACATTGAACCAGTTTTATTTTAAGGATGTGAAGTCTGGGCAGTCACAAATGATTTAAACAAACGTTTAAAGTCTGTGAAATGTGGTTCTTTGGGCGAATGTTAAAATTACCATGGACGGAGAAGAGATGTAACGAAAAAGTTCTGAAAGAAGTAGGCCAGACAAGAAAAATTATGTATAATTTTAGAAAGAGACAATCTAATTTTGTTGGACACTTTATGAGGCAGGGCAAACTAGAACACACAGTAACAACAGCAAAGAAAGAGGGCAAAAGGGATCGAGGCAGACAGAGAGAAAAGATGCTGGACGGGCTGACAAGATGGCGTGGGGCACAATCACCAGCGGAGCTGATGAGGAATACCAAAGACAGAGAGCTGTGGAGAAGCATGACCGCCTACGCCTCTAGGCACGGCACCTGATGGATAAATGATACTGTATAGGTCAAGGGTGTCCACACTTGTTACAAAAAGTGTAGTATTCCATAACATAAATGTATTTGGGGCACGAATAAAGATAATAAACAAAACTGATGTGCATTTGCATTTTAATGAAGTTTTTGCCTTTATGAGATATATACAAATTGTTTAAGCGTGAACAACTGGGAAAATGGACGGATCTTGACCAAACTAAGAGTATAATGACTTGATGGTCTATATTACAATTCTATGGGGCATTGAACCTTTAATGTTTCACCATTAGTGCTGCGGCCCTGATTTACTTTTTGTAAACGTTTAAGAGTTTATTCCCCATTCTGTGCCATGGTCTCAACAAATATAGCTAATATATTAAATATGATCCTAATTGAAATGAACAAATTTTTCAAAATTTACATCATGCACCAATTGGGCCTTTTAATTCATGTTTTGCTTTTGTGTGTGTATATATATATNATATATATGCATATATATGTATATACATATATAGATATGTATATATAAAAACGAAAGATTTTCTGTGTGCGTGTGTGTGTGTGTGTGTGTGTGTTTGTGTGCGTGCGTGTGAGTGTCCTTTATAGCTGACTAAACTATGCACCCGATCGTCATGAAACTTTTGGAGACTGTTAAGTATGCTCCCGTGATGGTAAATGGCAACATTTCTTATAAATTTTAACACTCATGGGGCCCTGGGGGTCAATTATCTCAATTTGGCTGATTTGAGCTGTATAAAAATTAGTTTAAATTTTAGTTACTGTATAAATTAAATGAATCTTAAACAAACTTTGTATATAAAAACTTGACAGTCAGTATTAAAATAATAAGTGGCACTGAAATCCTAATGACCACTCCTTCGAGGCCGGGGGCCAAAAATGCCTTTTTTCTTAAACGTTTAATGTTTTATTCGCCATTCAGTTATCGATGATTTTGACAAATAATGACAAATATATCTATCATGATGCAGATTGAAATGAAAGTTATTTTCAACTTAGCATCTTGCAGTGAAAAGGATGAAAATGTCAAGTAAATTTTTAAAAAATATAAAAGTAATGCAGCTGTTTAGAAATTGTTTGATGATTAAAAACATAAGATGCCATATGTTTTTAAAAATTAAATACTTAATTTATGGGCATTTTAAAAAAAACTGTATTGCATTTATATTTTTCAGATTAATTTGAAAACTCAACCAAGTGCCTAAACTTTAATGCGTTCTCTAACTTGTCTTTATTGCTAACTGTGTTTTAAAAATGTATACTGATTTTTTTTAAAAAGTTAAATATTAAGTTAAACTAAAACTTGTAATATGTTAATTACAAATCCAGATTCTTAATTCAAAAATATTTTTAAAAAAATAATAATTGTAATAAGTTTTCAAATATATATTTTTTTACAACTCATTGGAGCTTTATGGAACATGCTTTGAAATAACACTAGAGAATTGAGAGTTAGCAATATTTTCCATAGTTAATATGCAGTTTTTCCCAGCGTATGCATAATTTTAATTTCATTTATTTTGTATTGTTTTTAAAAACAAAATATTGTTCAGACTATTGTTATTTTTCAAAATGTCTTTAAGACAGGGGAAATAACTCAATTAAACAAAAGGTTTAATTAAATTACCTTTATTTTGTTTCTTCCCTTTACATCATTAATTTTATCTTTATTCAAAACTTTCGATTATTTATTCGGTAATTTTTCAATAGTTAACGATTAAATTAAAATTAATCGATAACAGTCCTATTATATATACTTTTAGTCGTGTCAAAAGAGTCAATAATATAGTAATTTTCGAGACTTGAAAAAATATGTCATTCTCAATTAAGAAATTTATGAAATTGGATAAGTAATGCCAGGTGTAGATTCAAAATGTTTCTTAAGTGCCTAAAAATAAATTAAATTATTAAAAAATAACTGGTGCAAAACATTGTTGTCAAAAGAACAAAACAACTGTAAATGCAGTCTAGAATTTTTAAGTACATTGACGCCACATTTTTGTCAATTTTTGATTTGGACAATATAAACAACTAGATTGTGCCGGGGTGCAGGGGCGCCTGCGGCGCCCACATTTTTTAGGGCGCCTACGGCGCCAACCTTTTTCAAAAGCCCAACTAATTTGTCCTTTTTTGATAAATACGAAATATTAAACTTCCTGAAATGTACGCAAAGTATTTAATACTAGGGGTTGTATTTTGCGCACCGATGCACACCAAACAATGACGCCATTTTAAATATTTTTACAGCACTAATCACCACACGATTTTTCAACTAACTGCTGTAGACTGTTGTACATCGTTCCTCAGCGTTCCAGATACAGTGAGTGAGTGAGTGACCTGGGCTTTTATATTATTTATACTACTTCATCGATCTTTGTCACTAGACGTAATCAAAACTGCTACTTATGACAGCACAAATTGACATGTTATAAAAACGTCGTCAATTTTACACATTATTTGACGTCATCGTATTTTGCAACAATAAGACAATATTTGATTCTTTTCAATTATACATATAACGTTGTTACAGAAAGAAATTCACGTGAAAATTAATTACTGAAGATGAGGTCACACGTCAGTTTGAATGTAAATGCAGGTGGCATTTGGCCCGTGGGCCGGACTTTAGACACTCTGGTGTGTCTTATACCAAATAAGGGATACAGTAAAGGTTTATGCAGTATAGATGATACTGTTTAGTTTATACATTATAGATGATACTGTTGAGTTTATACAATATAGATAATACTGTTTAGTTTATACAATATAGTTGATACTTTATAATTTATACAATATAGATGATACTTTATCGTTTATACAATATAGATGACACATTATAGTTTATACAATATAGATGATACTGTTTAGTTTAGAAAATATAGATGATACTTTATAGTTTATACATTAAAGATGAAACTGTATATTTTATACGTTATATGGGATACAGTATAGTTTATACATTATAAATGATACAGTCAACGTGAGACAGTATACACATAAGTCCCATGATGTCAAGCTCAAAGATGTAAGTCTCAAAGATGTAAAACACAAATATGTCAAATTCAAAGATGTCAATTTCAAAGATGTCAAACTCAAAGATGTAAATTTCAAAGATGTCAAACTCAAAGATGTCAAACTCAAAGATGTAAAACTCAAAGATGTCAATTTCAAAGATGTCAAACTCAAAGATGTCAAACTCAAAGATGTAAGTCTCAAAGATGTAAGTCTCAAAGATGTCAAACTCAAAGATGTCAAGCTCAAAGATGTCAAACTCAAAGATGTCAAACTCAAAAATGTCAATTTCAAAGATGTCAAACTCAAAGATGTCAAACTCAATGATGTCAAACTCAAAGATGTCATACTCAAAGATGTCAAACTCAAAGATGTCAATTTAAAAGATGTCAATTCAAAAGATGTCAAACTCAAAGATGTCAAACTCAAAGATGTCAAACTCAAAGATGTCAAACTCAAAGATGTCAAACTCAAAGATGTCGAACTCAAAGATGTCAAACTCAAAGATGTCAAACTCAAAGATGTCAAACTCAAAGATGTCAAACTCAAAGATGTCAAACTTAAAGATGTCAAAATCAAAGATGTCAAAATCAAATATGTCAAACTCAAAGATGTCAAACTCAAAGATGTCAAACTCAAAGATGTCAATTTCAAAGATGTCAATTTCAAAGATGTCAAACTCAAAGATGTCAAACTCAAAGATGTCAAACTCAAAGATGTCAAACTCAAAGATGTCAAACTCAAAGATGTCAAAGTCAAAGATGTCAAAGATGTCAAACTAAAAGATGTCAAACTAAAAGATGTCAAACTCAAAGTTGTATCATTTCTAAACTTCATAGATCCAAATGTCTTATCGCCCAGTAGACTTTTAGTTAGTTTCCCTCAAAAGCAACCATTTCATGATGTAATTTTAAATGCAGTCTTTATCGGCGATAAATTTATTTTATGTTTACTTGTAATTTCACCTTATTACAAGTCTAATATAAAATAATACATTCAACCTTTTCTGACTTCTGTATTGATTTGATCTTTGACCACCACATGACATTTTGTTGGGGATTTCGACTGGCCCAACTACTGTGATTACGACTTTGAACATCATTAAATGACTGCCTTATAACTGTTTCCTTGAACGATGCCGCCTGTGATGTATCGATTTTAAAAACATTTCTGGATAAGACATTATTTGGGATTCTCCATAGATAGAGAATCTACACTAAAAAAACACACACACAAAAACTTAGCTCCGTGGCCTAAAAACGTTGAACATTTCGTTAAAAGAGTGTAGCCCTGTGGCGATAAATTGTTGTAGATGTTTTACAGAACAGCGGTGAGTAAAACTTCTAGTCTAATACCCCTCCAATGTTTCCATATAATTCTTCTTTACGTTAGTTGCCATATTTAGCAGCTGTCACCGGAATGGTCCAAGTGCTAAGAGCAGTAATCCCTTTTCTTACAAAGTGATGCGACGTTTCCCGAGACAGAGTCTGGACTAAAGCCTCCCTGTCCTCTCGATCTGCACTTCACCCCAACGCCTCCCACGCATCACATGACTTCCCCGTCTAAATGTCTCAGTCATGTGACAATGACGTTGTTCTGGTTGTTTTCATGACGCAATTAGTGGTTTCCAAGATTGCAGATGAGATGTGTTATTTTTGTCTGAGACGTGTGTATACCATGCTTCGTCGAGTTTTATCAATGACAACGTTTTAGAGAGAGTGATAGGTCATATGGGAAGATAATATTACGGTGGTACTAAGGGACAGTTTATGGTACTAATGGACAGTGTATGGTACTAATAGACAGTGTATGGTACTAATGGACAGTGTATGGTACTAATGGACAGTGAATGGTACTAATGGACAGTTTATGGTAATTATGGACAGTGTATGGTACTAATGGACAGTGTATGGTACTAATGGACAGTTTATGGTAATTATGGACAGTGTATGGTACTAATGGACAGTGTATGGTAATTATGTACAGTGTATGGTACTAATGGACAGTGTATGTTACTAATGGACAGTGTATGGTACTAATGGACAGTTTATGGTAATTATGGACAGTGTATGGTACTATTGGACAGTGTATGGTACTAATGGACAGTGTATGGTACTAATGGACAGTGTATGGTACTAATGGACAGTGTATGGTACTATTGGACAGTGTATGGTACTAATGGACAGTGTATGGTACTAATGGACAGCGTATGGTACTAATGGATAGTGTATGGTAATTATGGACAGTGTATGGTACTAATGGACAGTGTATGGTATTAATGGACAGTGTATGGTAATTATGGACAGTGTATGGTACTAATGGACAGTGTATGGTACTAATGGACAGTTTATGGTAATTATGGACAGTGTATGGTACTAATGGACAGTGTATGGTACTAATGGACATTGTATGGTAATTATGGACAGTGTATGGTACTAATGGACAGTGTATGGTACTAATGGACAGTGTATGGTACTAATGGACAGTGTATGGTACTAATGGACAGTGCATGGTAATTATGGACAGTGTATGGTACTAATGGACAGTGTATGGTACTAATGGACAGTTTATGGTAATTATGGACAGTGTATGGTACTAATGGACAGTTTAGGGTAATTATGGACAGTGTATGATACTAATGGACAGTTTATGGTAATTATTGATAGTGTATGGTACTAACGGACTGTTTATGGTAATTATGGACAGTGTATGGTACTAATGGACAGTGTATGGTACTAATGGACAGTGTATGGTACTAATGGACAGTGTATGGTACTAATGGACAGTTTATGGTAATTATGGATAGTGTATGGTACTAATGGACAGTTTATGGTAATTATGGACAGTGTATGGTACTAATGGACAGTGTATGGTACTAATGGACAGTTTATGGTAATTATGGACAGTGTATGGTACTAATGGACAGTGTATGGTACTAATGGACCGTGTATGGTACTAATGGACAGTTTATGGTAATTATGGACAGTGTATGGTACTAATGGACAGTGTATGGTACTAATGGACAGTGTATGGTACTAATGGACAGTTTATGGTACTAATGGATAGTGTATGGTACTAATGGACACTGTATAATACTAATGGACAGTGTATGGTACTAATGGACAGTGTATGGTACTAATGGACAGTGTATGGTACTAATGCACAGTGTATGGTACTAATGGACAGTGTATGGTACTAATGGACAGTTTATGGTACTAATGGACAGTGTATGGTACTATTGGACAGTGTATGGTACTAATGGACAGTGTATGGTACTAATGGACAGTGTATGGTACTAATGAACAGTGTATGGTACTAATGGACAGTGTATGGAACTAATGGACAGTTTATGGTAATTATGGACAGTGTATGGTACTAATGGACAGTGTATGGTACTAATGGACAGTTTATGGTAATTATGGACAGTGTATGGTACTAATGGACAGTGTATGGTACTAATGGACAATGTATGGTACTATTGGACAGTGTATGGTACTAATGGACAGTGTATGGTACTAATGGACAGTTTATGGTACTAATGGACAGTGTAATGGTACTAATGGACAGTGTATGGTACTAATGGACAGTGTATGGTACTAATGGACAGTGTATGGTACTAATGGACAGTGTATGGTACTAATGAACAGTGTATGGTACTAATGGACAGTATATGGTACTAATGGACAGTTTATGGTAATTATGGACAGTGTATGGTACTAATGGACAGTTTATGGTAATAATGGACAGTGTATGGTACTAATGGACAGTGTATGGTACTAATGGACAGTTTATGGTAATTATGGACAGTGTATGGTACTAATGGACAGTGTATGGTACTAATGGACAGTTTATGGTAATTATGGACAGTGTATGGTACTAATGGACAGTGTATGGTACTAATGGACAGTTTATGGTA
>MUZC01000263.1:0-13178 GCA_002072015.1 Radix auricularia | reverse complement strand
TTTCATTCAGAGATACCCCAGGGACATCACCATCAATGACCACTGTCTTTCATTCAGAGATACCTCAGGGACATCACCATCAATTACCACTGTGTTTCATTCAGAGATACCTCAGGGACATCACCATTAATGACCACTGTGTTTCATTCAAAGATACCTTAGGGACATCACCATCAATGACCACTGTCTTTCATTCAGAGATACCTCAGGGACATCACCATCAATGACCACTGTGTTTCATTCAGAGATACCTTAGGGACATCACCATCAATGACCACTGTGTTTCATTCAGAGATACCTTAGGGGCATCACCATCAATGACCACCGTCTTTCATTCAGAGATACCTCAGGGACATCACAATCAATGACCACCGTCTTTTGTTTACGACTATGGAACAAAGTTAACTTATAACCTACACTTGGTTTTATTTCTTTTGCAGCATCTTCAAATTTTTCAAATTAATTCCTAGTCTCATGTAAGTGATCTGCTAATGAAAAATTCAAATCAGTATTCGTTTTCAAGTTCATGCAATCATTTAAGATTTAAAAACGAAAATACAAATTGTAACAATTAACTTTCGTTAAATCAAGTTTTTTCTGTATAAATTAAATTATTAAAATCTTCATAAGTGAGTTGTCCATACAAATATTCTAAAATACAAAGAAGTTCTAAGTCGTTAGTCAAATGTACAGTCATTCAAAGTCACGTCAACAAATTAATACTGTTCACAATTGTTCTCACTAGAAATACCACAACGGCAGTGAATTCTATACACTCATATATCAATACGTCTGTATACTTGATTAGTATTGGTTAAAATTATAATGAGCTATACAATGATAATCTTTTACATTGAATGTACTCCTTACATAAAATCAATCGCTGTGTTCACCAAAATATTCTGAATTTATCTGACCCAAAATTAGTTGGTTTTTTTTTGCCTTATCACCCCTTCCCTCGTTTTTGAACAAAATTTCTTTATAGTCAGCTATCCTCTAATATGGACTTTTATTTTCTTCCTTCGGTAGTTTCCGCCAATGTGGCCAGACTTTGGTAACTCGATTTCACCGTTCAATACTTGATGTAATTTTAGGGGAAAATCCCTTTCAGTTCTGAGCTTTTATGTTAGAGACGCGACGTTCTGGGTCTTGGGAAGGAATGTCGTGTTGCCTTCCACCAACGAATTGAGCTGGTCATCAGGAACATTGGACATGGTCCTGTTGGTACATGACCGGTCATAAATTTATGTTATTTCGAATTATCTTTTTCTATCTTTTTGTTTAAATATGAGAGTTTTAACAATTAACAGTTTGCTTATCTAAATTTGAATGCTTCTACGCATGGGCTTTAAGAAGGCATCCACTAATACACATTTATACACTTTAATACACATTAATACACATAAATACACATTAATACACTTTAATACACATTTATACACTTTAATACACATTAATACACATTAATTCTAACGCCATGTCCATTCTGGAAATGACCATCAATTCATGGATACATCGGTAAAATTAAAGAAATAATGAAAGAAACATGTCTATTTGTACGCACGTACACCACTAATACACGACCAATGTGTACACATTAACAAAATTGTAAAGACAATTTGACGAGATAACTTACCTTGACAGGAATGCAGATGCAGACCACCAGCAGGTCAGCCGAGGCAAGACTTAGAAGAAATATATTGGTAATACTACGCATGCGCTGATACCGCGTCACTGACACTATCACAAGCGCGTTGCCAATGACGCCAATGAGAAGAGTCAGTCCGTACACAGCTGCTAAAGGCACCAATTCGTCAGTGGGAATTCTGGGCAGAACAAAGGAAATCATAGCAATATCAATGAGTTGGTCATTATAGTAGCTCAATGCCTTGCTAAATAAATGGGGAATAGGAAATGTGCGTTAAATGTCAATGTGCGTTGTTATTCCAATGTGTGTTGTTAGTCCAATGTGCGTTATTAGTCCAATGTGCGTTGTTAGTCCAATGTGCGTTGCTAGTCAAATGTGCGTTGTAAGTCCAATGTGCGTTGTTAGTCCAATGTGCGTTGTTAGTCCAATGTGCGTTGTTATTAAAATGTGCGTATTTAAGCCAATGTACTTTGTTAGTCCAATGTGCATTGTTAGTACAATGTGAGTTGTTAATCAAATATGCGTTGTTAAGCCAATGTGCTTTGTTAGTCCCGTGTGCATTGTTAGTCCACTGTGCGTTGTTAGTCCAATGTGCGTTGTTAGTACAATGTGCATTGTTAGTCCAATGTGCGTTGTTTTTCAAATATGTGTTTTAGTCCTATGGGCATGGTTAGTCCAATGTGCGTTGTTAGTCCAATGTGCGTTGTTAGTCCAATGTGCGTTGTTAGTCCAATGTGCGTTGTTAGTCCAATGTGCGTTGTTAGTCCAATGCTCATAAACCTGTCTAAAACAATCTCAACACTCATAGTTTCTGAGGACCTTTGTATCAGTGCAGTCAAGTGACGTAGACAGAAATAAGCCAACTCAATTGACCGCGTCGTTAAATTATAATCCCGCCTTAAGAGATGTTCTTTTTACATCTCCAAAATTCTCCAATGTCTTTAATTTCATCCAAAGCCCTTTAAGATCACGTGACTATGTCAGATAATACGGAAGCATGAATAAGTCAATTCCTTCACTAGTTGGTGACACAGAAAACACCACCGGTCTCTGTCAGTGGATTTAGACACTACCAGTATCCCAAGATACCAATCCATAAGAGCGGGAAATGCCAAACGCAAGAAGAGTACAAGGAACAATTATTGTGTACAACTATCACGTCAAAGGTCAAGGTGAGGTGGCTTGGGAAAGCCCGAAAGCAAAGTTTCAACCAAAGGGTTACGTCTCTGTTGTGTGAGAGACAGCGCCAAAATTTGCACGAAGAGCAAGGGACATAACACAAGGTACCGTAGTTATATTTCTCTATACATGAAGAGAAGACGGTATATTATTTTCACGATGTTTGTTGTTCATTCTTTAAAGACGGAAAATAAAACTCTTTTCAAATCCCTTATATTAACTTCACCGTCTCGTCATGGTCGAACCCGCGGAAAAACTAAAATTTAAAAATGAACCACTTCCTGTGATCCTATCGAGCTGAAATTTTGCTCATAGACTTGTGGGATTAATAGTTACGAGTTGTATTTATTAAATTAACTTCTATGTAACAAGGGAGAAGACAGGAGTCTAGGTAGGCAATAAACGGCTAACATGGTTTGGGAAAATCATAAATGGAATAAACATGTCGATAAAATGTCCTCTTATGTGTTGTAATAGAAAATTGTACTCACTGAAAATGAGCACTTTTGTCGTATAGAGGAAATAGTACTTACTCAAAATGAGCACTTTTGTCGTATAAAGGAAATAGTACTTACTCAAAATGAGCACTTTTGTGGTATAAAGGAAATAGTACTTACTCAAAATGAGCACTTTTGTCGTATAAAGGAAATAGTACTTACTCAAAATGAGCACTTTTGTCGTATAAAGGAAATAGTACTTACTCAAAATGAGCACTTTCGTGGTATAAAGGAAATAGTACTTACTCAAAATGAGCACTTTTGTCGTATAAAGGAAATAGTACTTACTCAAAATGAGCACTTTCGTCATATTCGTAATCCGTGTCATTTGTCATGTTGTCTTGAAGTCTGCCATGATCTCGAATACCGGACAGCTGGATGGACTGGTTGAGGGCCACCATCCATACATGCTCCTGGGGTGACGTGTAAGGCGGGTGCTCAGACTGATGCTGTGACAGGAATGATCCAGTTTCAACGTATGTTGACTCCATCAGTGCTCATCTGCTTCCGTCGACTGAGACAGAAAAATGTACTCTCAAACGACTTTCTTGCTGTCCGCTAAACGATGTTAATTACTAAGTCTTTTTTTTACAAGCCGCTGTCCCAGATGACACATCCTTGACCTTGTCAACTTTACTAAACCTATAATATAGAGAAAAGATAACTTAGAGCAAATAAATCAAGAAAGGTGTGTCATTTTGATGACGTCAACAAGCAGTATTTTGGTTTCTACGGAATGAAGAACTTAAAGTTAATTAGATTCCTTCGTAATGAGAAAGCTGCGCTTATCTATACCGTTTGACTATTTATAGAATGGCTTATCTACCGTTTTAATATTTATAGAATGGCTTATCTACCATTTGACTATTTATAGAATGGTTTATCTACCATTTGACTATTTATAGAATGGCTTATCTGCCGTTTGAATATTTATAGAATGGCGTATCTACCACTTGACTATTTATAGAATGGTTTATCTACCATTTGACTATTTATAGAATGGCTTATCTACCGTTTGAATATTTATAGAATGGCTTATCTACCACTTGACTATTTATAGAATGGTTTATCTACCATTTGACTATTTATAGAATGGCTTATCTACCGTTTGAATATTTATAGAATGGCTTATCTACCATTTGACTATTTATAGAATGGCTTATCTACCGTTTCTTGGATTCTTTGGATTTCACCGCAGCTAAGTTTCTTAATTTTATTTTTTATTTTTATATTCGTTTTATTTGTGTATTGTATGTTCGTTGAAAAAGGCTCTTTGCCAAAACGTTCTCCTAACTCTCCTAACTCTCCTAACTCTCCTAACTCTCCTAACTCTCCTAACTCTCCTAACTCTCCCAACTCTCCTAACTCTCCTAACTCTCCCAACTCTCCTAACTCTCCCAACTCTCCCAACTCTCCTAACTCTCCCAACTCTCCTAACTCTCCTAACTCTCCCAACTCTCCTAACTCTCCAAACTCTCTTAACTCTCCTAACTCTCCTAACTCTCCTAACTCTCCAAACTCTCCTAACTCTCCAAACACTCATAACCCATGTTGCCGTGGAATACGCTTCAAGCACACAATTTACCAGCTACGAGGTTCGACTCATCACGACATCCGATATGGGCAGACGTCACTTGAAAATGTAAATCTTTCGAGTTCTCAAATAAACATTGACAATAACTTTAGCTGAATCCGAACCAATGTTCAAATTTTTATGCCTTACATCACATGACAGGACCCGGGAGAAAGGTCAAGGTAGCCTTGAGGTTGGCGCCATTTACTTGGTCATGTTTGCCTGCAGACAAGGAAGTCACGTGGTTTTTTATGCTCATCCCGTCAGGAAAAGTCTAGAATAGTTACAACATTTATGACGCCATGATTGATAGGCTTATGAGTTGACTAGCATGTGTGTGTCTATTTACAGAAATGTTTCCAATGTATTAATAACTACAGAGATGTTTATTTATGAGACATAACTAAAAGTCGTATTTTCTCCATACGACAGCTCCAGGAAAAATGCAGAGAGCAGCAGATGCCACTATATATTGCCTTTGTGGACCTTACAAAAGCCTTCGACTTTGTCAGTCGCAACGGGCTATTCCAAATACTGGCAAAAATCGGATGTCCCCCTCACCTACTTGCCATCATCAGACGGTTCCATGAAAATATGCTTGGCACAGTGCAGTTTGATGGAGCTAAGTCAGAGGCCTTCCCTGTCAGCAGCGGAGTTAAACAAGGTTGTGTACTCGCACCAACACTCTTCGCAATATTCTTCTCTGTACTTCTTCGATACGCATTCAAGGATAGCAGTGAGGGAATCTGGTTACATACCAGAGATGATGGAGGACTTTTCATTACTGCCCGCCTCCGAGCCAAGACCAAAACGACGGATGTCCTAATTCGTGAGCTACTATTTGCGGATCACGCGGCACTAACAGCACATACAGAATCTGGTTTGCTACAACTCGTGTCAAGCTTCTCCAATGCCTGCAAAGAATTTGGTCTGCAAATCAGCTTGAAAAAGACAAACATCATGGCCCAAGACACTCGACCTCCTCCTACCATAAATATCGATAATGAAAACTTGGAGGTTGTGGACAGCTTCACCTACTTGGGGTCCAAGGTCTCCAATACACTGTCCATTGAAGAAGAAATAAACCGCAGAATTGGCAAGACAGCTGCAAAAATGGCTAAACTATATAAGCGGGTCTAGCAAAACACCAAGCTAACGGAGAAACCCAAACTGTGCGTCTATCGAGCCTGTGTTATCAGTACACTACTATATGGGAGCGAGACATGGACTACTTATACATCACAAGAGCGCAAGCTTAACAGCTTCCATTTGAGATGCCTGCGTCGCATCCTTGGTATTAAATGGCAAGACAAAGTGCCTAATAGTGAGGTCCTAACGCGTGCCAATACCCAAAGCATGTTCTCAATTCTTAGTGAAAGACGCCTGAGGTGGCTAGGACATGTCAAAAGAATGAGCCCCGGCCGCATCCCGAAGGACCTCCTATATGATGAACTTGTTTCAGGAAAGAGGAAAACAGGTCGCCCACGCTTGCGATTTAAAGATGTCTGTCAAAGGGACATGAAAGCAGCCATAATACATACATACTGGGGGTATAAGGCAGAAGACCGATCTACGTGGCGCACAGTTGTCAAAGAGGGCGTCATAGTAGCCGAGGAGCGAAGAATGGAGGAGGCTGCAGACAGAAGAGCTAGGAGAAAGGCCAAAACATTTGGAAGCACAGAACTCGTGCGTAAAAACTGTGGTAAAGACTGTCACTCAAGGATAGGACTGCACAGCCACTCGAGAAAATGCAACCCAACCCAACAGTGACTTATGTCAGACGGAAGGATGCCGATAACTAAAAGTATGTTCATTATCATACGGATCCCACGGTAATCCAAAAATCCAAAATTGTATTTGTCTTATATAAAAAGGATTTATAGTGTCAAAATCTACTACAGTCTGCCTTCAAAATTTCAGCTCGATTTGATAACGGGAAAATGGTTATAAAACCATGTTAAAATAGTGTGTATCGCGAGAGAGACAAGCAATTACTAGAATTTACATTTACAGATCAGGAATATATTTTTAAAAAGTATTGTCAATATAATACGCACCTCACCGCGCGACAGGAAAGTATTAAAATGTTTGTTCAATATAATACGCACCGCGATACTCTAGCACAGAAATTAACATGCTACATAGAGATATATAGAGATAATCTAAAAAATCATTAATTTTATTACAGTACATTCGATCGATCTGAAATTTTGATTGAAAATTTTAATCATCGGAACGAGTCTGTCTGGACAATATCCCCTCACTAGCATACGATGAAGTGGGTTAAAAATCGATTCAAAGTTTTTTCGACAAACAATCAAGCAAGGCATCAAGCAATCAAGCAGACGACACGAGTTAATTTAAAGGATTTTTTTAAAATCGTATATTAAAAACACTAAAATTCATTGTTGTGCATTTAAAAATAGTTTTTAACTCTATTACTTTTATTTTTGTCGTCCAACGCTAAGCATTTCATACCCTGGCAAGTGATTTTGGCATATGGGTGAAATCCAGTGAAATGAGAAACTATACAAACGTCGAGGATTCATTAAAATATTAAAAGTATTATGTGTTCTCGGCATTGAAATGTGATCTATTGACGTGTGGATATCTGTATGACATATAAGTGGGATGTGTGATGTGTGGATAGTTGTATGACATAGAGACGTGAAGTGTGACGCGTCGATATCTGTATGACATGGAAGCGTGAAGTGTGACGTGCTTTTATCTGTATGACATAAAAGAATAACGTGTTCACTTAAAGACTCGTCACAATTTGAGACATCATTGAAAACAGTGGTTCCCAAACTTTTTTTACCCATGGACCCCATTTTATAGAAATAATTTGCCCACGGACACCCAACTAAAAATTTAAAAATAAAACTTCATAGATGCATAATACAAAATATACTAATCCAAAAAGCAATTTTGATAAAGAAGTATTTATTGAAATTATAACTTTAAAATAAAATTTAAAACAATTAATGCCCCAGATGAACATGATTGAATGAGTTTGTGTATGTCCAACTCAATTTTTGTGAGAAGCTACCAAAGATCCACACGAGAGCTAATTTCTAGTCGGCTTTGTGTGTGTGAGTGAGAGTGAGTGAGAGAGAGTGAGAGTGAGTGAGAGTGAGTGAGAGTGAGTGAGAGTGAGTGAGAGTGAGTGAGTGAGTGAGTGAGTGTGAGTGAGTGTGAGTGAGTGAGTGAGTGAGTGTGAGTGAGTGAGTGAGTGAGTGTGAGTGAGTGAGTGTGAGTGAGTGAGTGAGTGAGTGTGAGTGAGTGAGTGGGTAAGTGAGTGAGAGTGAGTGAGTGTGAGTGAGTGAGAGTGAGTGGGTGAGTGAGTGAGAGTGAGTGGGTGAGTGTGAGTGAGTGGGTAAGTGTGAGTGAGAGTGAGTGAGTAATAGTGAGTGAGTGAGAGTGAGTGAGTGAGTGTGAGTGAGTGAGTGAGTGTGAGTGAGTGAGAGTGAGTGAGAGTGAGTGAGCGTGATTGAGAGTGAGTGACAGTGAGTGAGAGTGAGTGAGAGTGAGTAAGAGTGAGTGAGAGGGAGTGAGTGAGTGTGAGTGTGAGTGAGAGTGAGTGAGTGAGAGTGAGTGAGAGTGAGTGAGAGTGAGTGAGTGAGTGTGAGTGAGAGTGAGTGAGTGTGAATGAGTGAGTGAGTGTGAGTGAGTGAGAGTGAGTGAGCGTGATTGAGAGTGAGTGAGAGTGAGTGAGTGAGTGTGAGTGAGTGAGAGTGAGTGAGCGTGATTGAGAGTGAGTAAGAGTGAGTGAGAGTGAGTGAGCGTGATTGAGAGTGAGTGACAGTGAGTGAGAGTGAGTGAGAGTGAGTAAGAGTGAGTGAGAGGGAATGAGAGTGGGTGGGAGTGAGTGAGAGTGAGTGAGAGTTAGTGAGAGTGAGTGAGAGTGAGTGAGAGTGAGTGAGCGTGATTGAGAGTGAGTGACAGTGAGTGAGAGTGAGTGAGAGTGAGTAAGAGTGAGTGAGAGGGAATGAGAGTGGGTGGGAGTGAGTGAGAGTGAGTGAGAGTGAGTGGGTAAGTGAGTGAGAGTGAGTGAGTGAGAGTGAGTGAGAGTGAGTGAGAGTGAGTGAGAGTGAGTGAGAGTGAGTGAGAGTGAGTGAGAGTGAGTGAGAGTGAGTGAGAGTTAGTGAGAGTGAGTGAAAGTGAGTGAGAGTGAGTGAGCGTGAGTGAGAGTGAGTGAGAGTGAGTGAGAGTGAGTGAGTGAGTGAGAGTGAGTGAGAGTGAGTGAGTGAGTGAGTGAGAGTGAGTTAGCGTGAGTAAGAGTGAGTGAGAGTGAGTGAGAGTGAGTGAGAGTTAGTGAGTGAGTGAGTGAGTGAGAGTGAGTGAGTGAGAGTGAGTGAGTGAGAGAGAGTGAGTGAATGAGTGAGAGTGAGAGTGAGTGAGTGAGTGAGTGAGTGAGTGAGAGTGAGTGAGAGTGAGTGAGTAAGTAAGAGTGAGTGAGCGTGAGTGAGTGAGTGAGTGAGTGAGTGAGTGAGCGTGAGTGAGTGAGTGAGTGAGTGAGTGAGTGAGAGTGAGTGAGAGTGAATGAGAGTGAGTGAGTGAGTGAGAGTGAGTGAGAGTGAATGAGAGTGAGTGAGTGAGTGAATGAGTGAGTGAGTAAGAGTGAGTGAGTGAGTGAGTGAGAGTGAGTGAGCGTGAGTGAGAGTGAGTGAGAGTGAGTGAGAGTGAATGAGAGTGAGTGAGCGATATGACGTCCATAGCGGCATCGAATCCTTGCTCTACCAAATGGAATGACGGGACTTCAGGGGTCAACTTCTTTTTTTTAAAAACCCATTATGCAGGATATAAAATTGGGATCGGTTTTGTTACCACAATTTGTGGGGTCCTTGTTCAAACATTGGTTTAAGTTCCTCATTTGAAGACAATGCAATATGCTGCTCCTGTATTAGTATGTATTCAACCGTGTTTGGGATCTGAGTTTGTTCACAGAAAAAGAGTTCAACACCAAGTCAGGAATATCCAAATGAAGAATCTTTGGTTCAGACTGCATGAAGTGAAGCAAGCAAGACTTCATATCTGCTTTGCAATTTTGAAAGATTTGGAAATAGAACATTTTGCTCTTCCCAAAATTGAGATTTTGCAACTTTTGTGTGAATAAGTAAACGATTATAGTCTTCATCAGTGTCCATACAATTATTACACTGTTGAGCAAATAATCTCTCATTGAAGGAATTCCTTTTGATTTTATTAACTTCTCTAATGACATAATGAAGTGAACCATTCAAACTTTTATTAAGATTTTTTGCTAAGAAATGATGTCGATTAATGACACCATGTATTGAAAATACATTCGCTGCAGCTTGTTTTAATCATGCCATATAGTCAAGGGTATGGCTTTAACTTCAGAAGATATTTTTACTTTAGTAATTAACGTTTTCCCCTTTCATTTCCTTTCCCAACATTTAGCCATAATTCAAATGTTTGACACCACTGCATCTTCTGCAAGTTTTCTTCGGCTCACTCGTCTTCATATCGGTTGTAACAAACCACTGGAAATGATTATTAACTTTTTTTAATGGGATGCTGCAGTAGAGAAATTTTGAACAAAATAATATTTGATGATAGGATACAATTTAGATACATATTATTTCCCGACCCATCGAAAATTACCCAACCTTGCAACCCTCACTGATTTAGGTTAAAGATTTGTATTTTTCTGTCTTACTAAAGGAATTCCGCATAACATTTGAACTTTCAATAAACCAACCGCTTTGATTGGTTATAACTGTGGAAATGACCTCACTTCTACTTTCTTTTCTAGGTAAAACAACATTGTATTCCGCGACTGATAACACATAAGATCGTTATTAAATGAGTGGAAAAAGCATTCAGATACTATTTGGTTGCTTATTTCAATTTTCATCATAATAAAAATGGATCATAATTTTAATACTTTACATGAAACCCTGCGCGGACCCCCTGACTAAGTTCAGGGACCCCCAAATAAATTTAAAATTTCCACGGGACCACTTTGGGAACCACTGATTTAAAACACGTGAGCACTTAACAGTGGCCCAGAGAATTGATTACTGGTTAACATCTCCATTCGTGAAGATTTTCTTTTAAGGCTTTTTAATTCGTTGAATTATCGCGCTTATTTGGGGCCATCGAATAAAACGACACGTGAAAAATTATGTAGATTTTATTGTTTAAAAACATTTAAGGCGTTTCCGGCTCTCTCTAGCATTCTCTTAATACAGAAGGGCAGGTTAAACCCCTAAATTGAAATATTGGAATTTTACCAGTTTTTTTGCTTTAGTTATTAAAAAACTTGTTTAGAATCAATAAAAAAAATACTAAAAAAATCTAAGTTATCAAAAAAATAAATTTTTCATAAATTTTAGGGTAAATTGTTGCGAAAACTTGAATAATGTGACATAATTGAAAATAAGTGTATCTCAAAAACTAATAGACCCAGGACCTTAAAAATTTGTTATGTTGTAGAGCCCAGTCATACTAAAAATGTCGACTATTGTGGTTGGTATTGAATAAAAAATGAAATTTACCTGAATTTTTTACATATCCGTGTCCTTCGATGAAACATTTTTAGGGTAGGGGATAACATTTTCCTGAATATTTCCCTTGTTTTTAGAACAGGCTAAAAAACCATAGCTCACTACAACAATACATATATAAGGAATGTTTCTGCCTATTTTTGAAGTTATTCATTCAGTAATTTTGAAGTTATCTTTTTAATTGTGAATTAATTTTACGAAAAATTAGCTTTTGAGAAAAATGAAAAAAACGTACAATTTTTCTTTTTTAATGGAATTTTATTAAATTTAGAAACCCCCAGCAACATAAAACTCTTCCTTGTCCAATTCCTTACTTGACAATACAGACTTTTTAGCTCTTTTTGCCTTACTTTTATCTAAATTTTGAATAAGTGAGGAGGATACACGCTTTTTATCAATTCTAGAAAATGCCTGAAAACAATACTTTCCAAAATTTAAGCCCAAATTTTTAAATATGTCCTCCCTTTTTAATTCTCCATTGTTATAAACTATTGTGGCATCATCTACAGCTATTTCTAATCTCTTTCTTCCAACAAAAGTTGTCTTAGGACAGCGATACCAAATTAGATTATGGAATGCTTCATTAGCATTCTGGGTCCCTCCGTGAACACACTTTGCTAAAAGAGCATCCGATGAAAGCTCTTCAAATATAGGTTTAATAATTTTCATTACAAAGGGAGGAAGGCAGTTCCTATTTGCAGCTTCTAAATCTTTATCTTTGGGGCACCAACTACCATATTTCTTATTGCTGCCCCATAATGACGTAATTGCATGGCACGGCGACATGACAGCATGGCACACTGACATAATAGGATGGCAAACTGACATGATAACATGACACACTGACATAATAGCATGACACACTGACATAATAGCGTGACACACTGACATAACAGCATGTCACACTGACATAACAGCATGACACACTGACATAATAGCATGACACACTGACATAACAGCATGACACGGTGATAAGATAAGAAAGCATGCTACATTATTCGAAAGCCAAGTCCTGTTGACCAAGAAAAATCTGCCATTTTTTCTTAAAGTAATGTTTATACAATCTTAGGTCAACCAGTCGAGCGTACTCTAAATACTAGACCAGTGAACTGCACTCTAAATACTAGACAAGTGAACTGTACTCTAAATACTAGACCATTTACCAGTGAACTGTACTCTAAATACTAGACCGTTGAACTGTACTCTAAATACTAGACCATTTACCAGTGAACTGTACTCTAAATACTAGACCATTTACCAGTGAACTGTACTCTAAATACTAGACCATTGAACTGTACTCTAAATACTAGACCACTTACCAGTGAACTGTACTCTAAATACTAGACCATTGAACTGTACTCTAAATACTAGACCATTTACCAGTGAACTGTACTCTAAATACTAGACCAGTGAACTGTACTCTAAATACTAGACCATTGTACTGTACTCTAAATACTAGACCATTTACCAGTGAACTGTACTCTAAATACTAGACCATTGAACTGTACTCTAAATACTAGACCATTTACCAGTGAACTGTACTCTAAATACTAGACCATTTACCAGTGAACTGTACTCTAAATACTAGACCATTTACCAGCGAACTGTACTCTCAATACTAGACCATTTACCAGTGAACTGTACTCTAAATACTAGACCATTTACCAGTGAACTGTACTCTAAATACTAGACCATTTACAAGTAAACTGTACTCTAAATACTAGACCATTGAACTGTACTCTAAATAC
>MUZC01000004.1:999294-1022750 GCA_002072015.1 Radix auricularia | reverse complement strand
CAGTGGCGGCGTTAGGTAAGCGCGGGGCCTAGTGCCAGCAATGACCCCGCGGGGCCAGAGTACTAGTAAAGATCGCTAAGCACCAGTATGCTATGGTATTTAAAAATATGAAATATCTTGATTATTGTGTAATTTTAATACCGCGTGTCACCTTTTTTTTTAAATTAAAAGTTGTAACGGTGTAATGCTTTCACAGACGTCTAGAGCTACGCTACGGAATTTGAACTTCAAAAAGGATTACAAGAGTGCCTCTTTCGTTTCTTTACAATCGTTTCCAGCATACGTTCTACCATCCACTCTTTGGTTCTACATGTATAGGCTATTAACCAGGACGAGACATGTTCAGGACCGAAACGCGGGGCCTACCTAAGCGCGGGGCCTGGGGCAGTCGCCCCAGTTGCCACCCCCAAACGCCGCTCCTGGGGTGGCAGAGTGCGTCGGTCTTGCTTAAACAAGATGCGTGACAGATATCTTATTAAATCATGTAAATATATATTGTTATGGGATTTGGCGCTAATTGGCGTATCCGCCTCCGCACGAAATTTCCGTACAGTGATATCGTCTAAATGTCACATTTTTGTTTTTTCATCTGGGTTTGTAAAGACATTTTTAGGAGCTTTTTAAATGCAGGCTGTGATCCATTTAAGCTGCGCCGTCAGTCAGAATTTTGCTAGGGATAATGTAATATCTGTGTTTGTGGATTTAAAAATTTGCTGTTAAATAAAAAATTGATGCTGTATAACTTTAAAACATGTTTATTTAGATTTTTAAAAAAGAATTGTGTTTTAAAAAAAACTAATATTTTGCACACGTAGATAATGAGCATTTGAACATATTATTTTCATGCATCGTCGCCGGCATTAATTTTCAATTTGCATGTCATCGTTCTGTTAGTTGTTTAATTTATTTCATTTTAGAAAGACGTGTTTTGAAACCGAATAAATGAGATGTGTTTTGTTCGGTCATTTATAAATGACTTTAGGCCAAAATCGAAACTAAAAGTTTCTTTGCCGTTGCCGCCTTTAAATATCGTATATTTTATACAAATGTCAGGTTCCTCGCCTAGGTTATAAGAATATATTTTTCATATCTTTAATTTAATCTTCATGGAGCATGGTCATATTCTAGTGAGACATTATCCATTTTGAAAATCAGCAGTACCAACATGTAATTTAATCCTCCAGGAGCGCACAAAAGTGCGTTAATAATATCTTCAAAAACAACTTGTTACAAATGTTAGACTACAAACAACTTGTGACTACAAACGACTTGTGTAGCGAATTGAGTTTGCTCTGATCTTTTGGCTCGTTGAATTAGGGAGAAACTTTATCACCCATTACATTCAAGTTTGAGGAAATGTTATGGTTAGATAAAGGATATCAATATCCGGCAATGACAGCCCTGAGGTCAAGATACACATCTTTTACAGGAGACGGCCAACCGTTGATCATTCCATGCAGGGGAGATTAACATAACCTAGCGATGGGAAATGTTTCGTCTCTTATGAAAGTCATTAAAATAACAAATCCCGACCTTTGTTCCACTCACATCATTTTATACTCATGTTATATAACAATGAAAATATTTGCTTTAACTTGCAAGTGATGTCAGTCATTGTAAAAAGATAAGGACTAATAGATCTATATTTATATCTGTCAGATAATTTGTGATCTTATTTTTGTCACTGATAAACACGAAAATCTCTTTGGAATATGTATTAATGACCTTCAGCTCTTTTTTTTCTCTTAGTGACGTCATTAACAGTAGATAGATTAAAACGACTTTAATCGTCCCTGACATTGTTTTTTGCAATGCTTCAGTAACAATGGGTGTAGAAATACTATTATTGTGATTACCTTCAACACACGTAGTTTCCTATTTTTCCATTCAACAAAGGGTTTATTATATAATATTGTTATAGCATTAACTTCTCGTTCTTACATATCATGATTATCTGTAACGGTGATTTTATTGGTATTCATTTTCTGCTTGGGTCGAACGATGATGCCGCATGGAACAAGTACTCTTACTTCCTGAACCAACCACTAACAATTGCGCTTTTATTCTCGAGACGTCATCGTTCTGAATAATGCTAAAGGTCTGTCGTCTGGTATTACTGAGGAGTGCTCCGGCACTTACATGTCACACACTATCATGACCTATATAGTGGTGGTTATTACAAACCCGCTGCTGTGATGTCTATTTTTCGTGTCTATAGATTGAGGCACACAAACGTACAGCGTAGTCGCGTTTTATATTCCATTCAATATACCGCAGATGATGTTGTAGGATTATTTCTGATACTCAAGTTCTCATGCAGTTTTCATCAAGTGTCAGTGCTTCTCAAAATGTAGTCCCGTCTTAGCTCTTGTTCAACTGTCCTTTCTCGGGAAGTTTCCTTCCACTGTCTTTAGTGTCACAATAATGTTATCTTCAGCTCATTAAAATATACAGCTCTTGCCAATGTTACCGCTAAGGTTCGTAGCTCCGTGTGCAAAGTAAAAACAAAAATTTAAAAAAGTCGTGCACGGCATCCATTTGTTGTGCTACATTTTACTAAATTTACTGCGCGGTATTTCAAAACTACTGCGCGCCGTCGGTCAGATATCTGCGCGGCCTCGCGATAGTACAATTAATAACACTCAAATCCCAGTGACATATACTTGCAATCTCACTTCAACAGTGTCTACGTTGCTTGGAATCTTCTGTCACTATACTAAACAAAATAACTTCACCCAGCATGCAATTTTAAATTCACAACCACAAAACTTTTATTTGAACCCGCTCCCAAACCTCGTTTTTACCTCGCGCCCGCTCCTTGCATGTTACCCAAAGCTGTCGTGTCTTCCATACAATCCCATAGACTCAATGAATGTCAGACTAACGGCTCCTTCAATTCTTGAACAGTTGCCCAGTAGCTGCAGCTACATTTTTTTTTATAGCTCTGATCATTTGCGACAAATAAAACTTTTAGCTATAAAAATTGAAAATATATAGACTGCATGTAGCTGTTTTAACTATAGAGCCTTTGTGTTCTTTAAGTTCGTTTGCTGAACTTTCATGACTGCATGTAACTGCGAATATTATTTTCTGCCTTGTAATTGTTTGCGCTTCTTTCCATCAGCAGGGGTCTCCAAACTTTTTCTGCCGGAGTGCCGAATTAACTGTCAAACAGCAGTTTTGGAATGAATACCAACCTCCAACTACTAAGTTTTGTGGAAAACTACAAGTAAAAATAGTATCTTTGTTGGAGATTAAAAGGTCTCCAGGGGCCGGATGATAGCGCCTTGCGGGCCGCATCTGGCCCGCGGGCCGTAGTTTGGAGACCCCTGCATTAGACTAACAATTCATCATATCTAAATTTATGTTAAGTTTGTATTGCATTTATTTATGTTGAAAGATCTTCTGACCGAAACGTTCTCTTTGTTTTGTTTTCTTTAGTTGTTCCAGCTCTCCGTTTATACCACTTATTTCTTAAACCTCAACTCATCTGTAACCTTATATTAAAGAGGTGAGACCGCTATCAGAATTGGAAGAAAGGAAACTATTCAACATGGAATTGATTAATCTAAGCAAAGCCTGGGGGCTAACCGACCTTATATCTCTTCTTTGAGACCATTAGTGCGTCTAATTATTGCTTCGTCTACATGTGTTCTTTACCTGCATGTGCTCTGTGTCTGGCGTGTGATATTTCAACTGATTCATTTGAAGTTTGTGTTGATGTATGACTGGGCTCACCAGCCACAAATACATTCCCAGGTAATGAAAACACATATTATCTTTAAGTTCTTTTTGTTTGTAATTCTTTCACACATACATACACATAATCACAACTGTCCATTCAACTGATAATCATTTTAAGATTCATAATATAGCAATATTTTAATTTTATTAAAAAAAAAAAACAACATCTTACCATAATCTTATGCCCCCATGTCTTTTTCACCCCCCCCTTTCCTTTTCAGCCATTACCATCTGACCTTAAACTTATGACCCGCCCCCCACAATGTCTTTTTCAGCCCTCAGCTTCCCGTATCCATGATCAATATTAGCTGCTGCTAATGTACTTTACCGACTCGCATTCCCACTGTCTAGCTGTAAGACAGTTCTAAAAGTGATGAACTCAATCCATATGATCTCCCACCAAAAGATGTATGACTTAAGGGAGGTTAAACAATAGGCACTCAACCAGGGTTTCTCTATACTCAACACGGGGAGGGACATTAGAAATAACTCTCCAAGCGCGCACGCCACCTCTACCCCTTTGTACATGGGTCTAAATCAAATTAATGATCTCACCAATGTCAAGGCTGACATCCTTTTTTTAAAAATATAAAATTAAAATAAAGGTATAAAACGTGCTTATATTCTAAGTTCATGGACACTCCGAGTCTTAACAGGCTCCCGTTTTTTCTATAGCTATATTTTGAACATATAAATTACGCGTTAGATTGTTTTGTTTGTTGTTGATCAGTTTTGTTTTTATCGGGTTGAAAATGGCCGCGGAATCGATCCACTGTGACTCACGGCATTGAAGGGCTTCAGTCGACCTGGGGTTAAGGGGGTCTTCATATTAAACACAGACGGCTTGTTTTTTTATTGGATCTTTGCGCCGTTGTGTAACTAATGGCTCTGGCGACTCTCCATGTGTTTGTACACACTTGTCATCTACAGTGTCCAAGGCCTGTGTGTTTTTTATACACAAGTGGAGGTTTGTGCCGGGAAGCAAGGCCAGCATTCCCAACGTTCACATTGTTAAAGTTACACTTTTTAAGCTTTATCGTAAATTTTGTTAACAAAAGGCAACTTTTGTGGCGTTGGATTTAGGGAATTAATAATGCAGCTAACACTCAGCAGCGTTTGGTGAGACATGAACAGAGATTGGTGAGATAAGAACTTACTGGTAAGACGAGTAGATATTGGTGAGACAAGAACAGAGAATGGGGAGACAAGAACAGAGAATGGTGAGACAATAACAGAGAATGGTGATACAAGAGAAGCGATGGGTGAGTGTGAGCATATATTGCTGACACTAAAACAGAGATTGGTGAGACAATTACAGAGGTAGGTGACACAAGAACATTTGGTGAGACTAGAACAGCGATTGGTGAGCATAGAGTGATAACACAAGAACAGAGATTTGTGAGGCAAAACAGTAATTGGTAACACAAGAACATATTGATGGTACTAGGACAGCGATGGGGGAATGTGGGCATTTATTGATGACAAAAGATCTTATTTTTAAATCCTTCTGTTAACTCGTGGCGTCTGCTTGATGTCATTGTTTGATTGTTTGTCGTAAAACTTTGTATATATTTTTACCCACTTCCTCGTATGCTAGTGAGCTGGCGATAAAAATGATCTATCAAAATTTCAGATCAATCGAATGTACTGTAATTAAAAAGATGAAATTTTAGATTATCTCTATTTTTTGTAGCATGTTAATTTGTTTGCTAGAGTGTCGCGGTGCTTATTATATTGAACAAACTTTTTAATATGTTCGCGCTGTGTGGTGCGTATTACTATTAGATCTATATTGGCTATACTTTTTAAAAAGTAGTGTAGTGAGTATAGCCTCGTCAAAACGACCCAATATGCGGCTTCATACGCGCTCGTTCACTTCCGGTTATTGCTATTCTTAGTAATATTTTTTTTATAAGGTTAAAAATTTCATCGAAGAATGTGTGGCTGTGTGGTCATATTGATAGTACGATAGTACGCTACATCGCAGGTCCGGGGTTCGATTTCTTATTGATGCCATTTTTTTTTTCAAACAATACTACATGAGTTCATTATGAATAAGATTTTTTTTTTAAATGGTTTGTTTTGATGTTAGGCTTAGGGATAGACTTTAGGGTTACGTTAAGTGATAGTTATTAGGGTTTGGGTTAGGTTTAGTGATAGTTTTTAGGGTTTGGGTTAGGTTTAGTGATAGCTTTTAGGGTTTGGGTTAGGTTTAGTGATAGTATTTAGGGTTGGGTTAGGTTTAGTGATAGTTTTTAGGGTTTGGGGTTAGGTTTAGTGATAGATTTTAGAGATTGTTTGAATGCACATATAGAATCGGAGGTTCAATGAAAGGCGCAGTGAATACTTGTAACTCTTCAATTTTATAAACATCATTTTATAAACAATGTTACTAAGAATAGCAATAACCGGAAGTGGACGAGCGCGTATGCAGCCGCATAATGGGTCGTTTTGACGAGGCTATACTCACTACCTTTTAAAAATTAATTGTCGATCTGTAAATATAAATTACTAGTCTGTCTCGCGGTGCGCAGTGCGCACTACATTAAACATGTTTTTAGAACTCTTTTCTTGCGATCAAATCAGCTGAAATTTAGCAGGCAGACTGCAGTCTAGTAGTTTGTTTTTAAAAAATATATAGATCTAGTCTATGCTTTAAAAAAATTTATGTCGCCTTGTCGAGCCATGCATGATGCCCATAATAATGTTCGTCTTTCAATGGCGATAATCTATTATTAGAACATCCCGGCATTCGGTTTAACCCAATTTATCAAAAGCTGTTGGGTATTTCTACTTCAATGTGGGGCAGAAAACTGAACTTATTTGTGGACACTATCACTAACTTATTTACAGCTTTATTCTTTGAAATATTCCACACAAACCCTTATATCGTGAATACAGTGTTTTTTTGCCGCCATGTTTTGTGATAACATTGCCTAAAAATAGTAACATTAAGCATAGTGACGCTCTGACGTTTTCCGGTCCGATAAATGACAAAATGTAATAGATTAGCTTTCAGTTGATTATAGGAAACATCGTATGAGATAACCTAATAGATATCACTTTGAAGTTGGTCATTTTGCTCTTCCTCGCAACACTTATAATTATATAACCATGGATTGTACGCCCGCCCAAACACTCTGTCGCTCATTCCTCTATGCATTCAGTTGGGTCGGAACATTGCATTAGGATAATTTGCTGTCAAATCTAATACACTGACTAAATACGGGTGCCGTATTTTCCCCTCAGCAACAGAGTTCACCCTGTCATATTAATCTCGACGCAAAATTCTGACAGCCCCCTCCCATTTTCTCTTTGCAGGATGACGTTTGATACACTCAACCCATGCAACCCCTCTATATTTAGAACTCGTCCTAATCCATCCCTCTGTAAATTTGACACAGCCCCTCACCCCTCGCCGCGGCCCGAGAACTACAGTTCCAGAGGGAGACGTTTGTTTATCAATAAGTATGTCGGCGGATTGATCTGTATGCGCGTGTGAGGGGAGTTCGGTGGTTAGTTCGCATCGGCGGCGAGTTTAAAATCCTTCAAGTCAGCAGTTCGGACGTCGAGGTCTTTGAAGCGCATGACAGTTTTTGGCTTGTCTGTTCAGCTTTTTAAAAAAACGTTGACATAACATCTTCACATAATCGTATGCAGCAGACACCAGGGAGGACTTGTGATGCTTTCCCTCAACCGCCACCAACTCCCTTTCCATCCATCCACCCCAGTGGCGATAAACCAAATGCATAGCTTTGGCCTGGCTCAGCACTTCCACTCCGACATAGCCGATGCCTTTCTTCTCCATCATCCACCAATCTAAGCCTAGGAATGCCCTTGAGGCGTTTTCCTTTGGGGTTTCGGTGATGCACCTTCTTCGCTCCTCTGTCCTTTGTCATACTTTCCAAGTGTCCTGCCCAGCGCAGTTTGCTATTTGTATTATTATTTTTTTTTAAATTTATACTTCCGTTACAACCGTGGGATCCTGATGTGTGCTGTAATGTTCATGGTTGGTTCGTATTCATCCTACTGACTTCCGCAACTTAGCAATCACCACCCCCCCCCCCCAATAAAAAGATCAGAATTGATTGATGGACGTTCGGTTATCAAGATCCCTGTGATTTGTGAAATGTTGGGTAACGTGACGGACACAGCAAATATCTGCATCGATAGTGGGGACATGTGAGAAAAACGATTAATGGAGGCACGCATGGAGATTGTGATACATGATAAACACATAGTGTAACAGCGACGACGGAGTTGTTTGGAAACATCTTTCATCGCCGTGTTAAACGATGGGGCTTTTAGTAAAGTGGATCATCATTGTGCTCTGGTGTGTCGAGCACACATCACAAATGAGTGCGCTGTATTTACTGACTCTTGCAGGTGCTCGTATCTCGCTAATTATCATTGCATCAGTGGTGTTAATAAAGCTTATCAGTGCTGTTAATAAGTAGATATACTTATGTGCATTCGAGTTGTTCATACTGACGTTAATACAGTGGCGTAGCTATGAGAGGAGGAATCCCAGTTACCCCCGACCCCACTTAAGGGGGCCCCCAAATTAGTGTCAGAATTTTTTTTAACAATAAATTTTACGCCATTTTTCAAACACGTACATAATTGTACGCACTCTTGTATTTAACATAACCTTTCTTGTTGATGTGAAATTGTTCCCACGACGGATGGGCCCAGAAGTAACCCTCCTACAAGCTGCATGTTAAAAGCGTCCGAAAATATTTGTCACTTAGCACATATGTTGCTGCACTCTAAATATCACTTTTGTTTCCCCCTCTCCCTGTTAGGATTAATACAACACGTGCAAAGTTAAGCCACACAACCACCCTCCCATTTTCTCCCCTCCCCCTCACATTTAAAAGACGATGAAACTGTTGATAATGTAGGCTATCCGCTGCCTTGACCTTGTACTGTTGGACTGTCGTTGTTCACGGCAGACGGCAACCATTTCCCATAAAGTTAATTGACGACATGTACACAAAAAGCCGATGTATCACATCTTTCAAGTTAGTGGATTCAATAGTCAGGATACATTTCTTGCATAACTTAACCGCCAAATCGGTGTACTTTATCTTTATTTTTTTGTGGTGGTAAGCTTTGGGTTGAAAGGATTCATCTTACCAAACATCTTAATCTATGTCTATAAATTTAAGTATATATAATATATAACTTGTTAATGTTTCAGAACATTATAATTTAGTCACGTGGTCAGCGTTTAACCTTTGTTACACCAATAACTCGTGTGTTAATTTGATCGGTTATTGATGTCCATCCCTGCACATTGTAATTTACCTCATTTC
Source organism: Radix auricularia (assembly GCA_002072015.1). NCBI lineage: Eukaryota > Metazoa > Mollusca > Gastropoda > Lymnaeidae > Radix > Radix auricularia. The sequence goes on along the minus strand of MUZC01000004.1, from coordinate 1,013,688 downwards.
ACCTGACGGGAACAGGGGAGACAGAAGTGTTGTCTTCGACCTGACGGGAACAGAGGAGACAAAAGTGTTGTCTTCGACCTGACAGGGACACAGGAGACAGAAGTGTTGTCTTCGACCTGACAATAATTGGGTAATGCCATCATCATTCCCACATCAATAGTCCTCCCCGCTGTAAACGCCGTGTGATTATCATGCATTCAGTTCTGAAACACTTTGGCAAACACGGCAACGCTTTTATCCTTCATAACAACTCTTGTATTTAGAGGATAGTCTGATCGTGGGGGAGTGGAGTACGACGCCATGAACTTAAGTTCTTCTGCTGATTGGAAATTTGATAAAACAAGTGCGATGGTGTGAGCATTTTATATTGTTTGAATAACCTCGTCACTGACTGAATCACTGAACACTTGAAGGGCTCTATTATCTGTACTATAAATTATAAAATAACGCAAGCGTGCTTTTTTAAAAAAGGAAGTTAAATATTATTGATGCACAAAATATGTAGTCTAGATCTAGTGTGATAGGGTGAGAAATTAATTTAGTTCATGAGCGTCATTAGAGTTTCGGTGGTGTGCCTATTGGAGGGTGAGGGAGGGAGTGTTTATTGCAATTTTTGTTAATTACATAATTTGAACGGGCATTTAGTTGAGTAGCTAAAGTCAATGGATTGCTGTCTACTATCATTCTTTACTGGGTGATTTATTGCTCGTTAATTGCCACCACACTTAACAATAGTGACAACATTTCCTTTAAATTTAGGAATATCATTCTCAAATTAAGAAAGAGGGCCTTTCTTAAAATAAGGAGTGAAAAATGTTTTGGCGTATATGACAGTAGTTTATATATAACATCAATCTATACCAGTAATATATGCGAATTGAGAAATGCATCTTACTTTTACTACTATTTTGGTATTAATTTTTATTTCGCTAAACGCATTACATGGGATCAATTAAGATGTGACCACTTAAAGTGGGGTTTCCTTCTAAATTTGATACATTTTATTGTAAATTATACTCCCCGACCCACCCCCATCCCCATTTATGGTAACCATTGTCAGGTAGAACCAGCCAGTTGTGTAACTAACTAAGCTAACGTTTATAGAGGCGGTGGGTTTCGGGAAATCGCACGCACGAGTCGACCCGCGTGAACTCGCGCGAGGAATGTTTCTATTTTTGCTTTGCAGGTGTTCATAGAGGACGCGGGTGTCTCGAGGCGACAAATTTGCCGACCGGCGCGGGTATTTACCAGAACTAGTTGCTAGTTCTTGTTCCGCGTTGCCGCGCCGAAAAGCATAGAAGGAAATCAGCCAACTGTGACAGAAAAATTAAATGTAGTAAAAAAAAAAGGCTCAAGTAATATATTATTTTAAAGGGCTTGCTAAGACCTTTTCAAAAACACTTGATTTGTCTTTCCATATGTTATAGAAGTGGAGTTATGAATTGTTTTGTCAATTTTTTTGCCCCTTATCGACTTATAACTTATTATATAGGTTATAAACTATAACCTATATAATTTATTCCAAAACTTGTGACCAAATTTCAAAACTCTGCAGCCTTTCCCTCACAACTTATTTAATTTTAGAGATATGGGTAAGAAAATTTCAGGAAACATTTACNTTTTTTTTAAAAATACAAATCCGTTAAAACATGTGCATGCTTGTATTTTAATTGAATGCTTGGTACAATTAAACCAATAACTGCATTTAAATGTTTAAAGGGTAAGTATTTGAATTAAAAAATAAATTTAAAACGAATTGTTAAAAATTATTTGTTAAAATATACCCCACCGACGAGGTCTGATTACTAAAATATGAAATTAAAATTAAATTCAACAAGTATTTGTCAATGAAAATGTCAGTACCTCATTTAAAGATAATAAAAGAACATTTTTCTGAGTGAATAAGTATTCAAATTTTTAAACATATAATTCATAAGCTTTGTAATTGTCTTTGTCATCTATTTGTCAGTGGTAGAAATTTCAAGTTTTGTGATTGATTTTGAATTTGATATTCTCTTATATTTATACTTTATACCCATAATTATCTTTGTTTTCTTATTTAATTTTAATTATTGAAAATTAATTTTATTTTGATTGATTTGTAAAAACATATTTTATGTTAATTGTCTTTGTCAATATCTTTGTAAAAAAGATAAAAGAGGATGGTGAGTGATAATTTAAAAATATGTATTATAATAATAATTATATTATATTTCCCTACACAATCCAGTAAATCTAAAATAAAAGGATAATAATGTCTTTATCATTATTAATTACAAGGTTATTACCTACTTGGACTTAGTTTTAGACAAAAGACAAGACTATTACTAATAGTTTTCTTAATTTAAATTAATAGTTTATAGTTATAGTATTTGAATGTGATAGTAATCTTGTATAGTATAATTATAACTATAGACTATAACTGAATAATTGTAAGTGTATTATAGTAATAGTACATGTATAGTGTAATTAAAAATATATAATTAATTAGTACTATATTACTAGTCCACAACCAAATAAAATCTAAGAAAAATGTAACAAAATTAGTGAATTACTGGCATCTTTCTATAACTTATTTAGTTCTGCCCAAATAACAATAAAAAGTCATCAATAACAGAAGCCATTTTTCTTCTGTTTGCTATTGCAAGGAGAGACTGGATTGCATGTGAATTGTTTTTTGGCTCGCCTGGCTTTTTCCCGCTTTTACTATAAACACCAACTGCGCGAGGGATTAGGCGCGGTTTTCTGGCGCGAATAACCAGATCACGGCAACCCGCCTACCCGCCGCCTCTATAAACGTACCCTAAGAGCGTAGCGACCCGTTAACGTCATCTTGAAGTAGGAAAACACTGACGAGGGCGAAGGGAAAAAGTTGGACAGCATGTGATCTGAGCCTATGACGTCCTGGGCTCGGGTCCAAAGTTCGAAGTGTTAGAGTGCCGTCCCATCGATTGTTGGGACACTTTAAATTTGGGAAAGCATAAGCGACAACGGACGCAGGCCATTATGAATAGACGTTGTCACGCGGGTATGAGTAATGCTAACATAGCCGGTCTATAATTTAGGTTAGAGCTTCGCCGAGGGAAAAATGTGTGTGTGTGGTGGCGGAGGGGGGGGGCATTACCAAATATTGTTTCATATGTTTGTATGTTGCCTGAAGTTACAGGTCACAGGTGTTGTATAATGAACTGTTACCTGATACGTCAGGTGTTCTTTGTTGAGCGATCTACATTCTTTTAACTTCGGATCTTAAATATACGCTCCCGCGGACTTTCCTTTTCGCCACTACCAATATATGCAAATGAAAGGAAAACTAATGAGAGAGAGCGAGAGAGCGAGAGCGAGAGAGCGAGAGAGAGAGAGAGAGAGAGAGAGAGAGAGAGAGAGAGAGAGAGAGAGAGAGAGAGAGAGAGAGTAGCCGATTGTATTGTATGCACTGCGCTTGTTCTGCCCTTATTGTTTTTTGCTGCCCTTGTTGGTAGCAGCCATTGTTGTTATCAGACCTTATTGTAAGTTGTCCTTGTTGTAAGCTGCCCTTGTTGTTATCAGACCTTGTTGTAAGCAGCCCTTGTTGTAAGCTGCCCTTGTTGTATGCTGCCCTTGTTGTTCGCAGCCCTTGTAAGCTGCCCTTGTTGTTAGCTGCCCTTGTTTTAAGCTGCCCTTGTTGTTGTTAGCTTCCCTTTCTTTGTGAGCTGTCCTTTTTGTTGTTCGCTGTCTCTAGCACAAAAACTAGTGATTTTATACAGAAATGAAATGAAATTTTATTTTAATCTCAAATAAAAGTTTACTATCAATTATTGTTTATAAATCATACATTTTTATTACAAATAAATACAAATTAATGTTAAAATTCATGGTTAGAAATTTATCAGCAATAATCTTGTGTATAGAATTTGCGTCGGTAACAGATAAGATGAGAGAATGTATTCAGTTATCTCCCTGGAATACCTTCAGACCAGACCTTTACTCCATCCTTGTCTCCCCTCACCTGTAGGCAGTTGTAAACTTTATTGACCCGCGCCCACAACACAGAATCATTATCTGTTTATTGTAGAGGGAACACAAATATCTGATCTAATCTGATAATGTGATCGGCTGTGTCCAACATCTGGTAAGGTCTCGTTATGATATTGAGATGTTCGACCCAATCCCATGGGGGATGATAAAAAGGGGTTCACACCCATAGAAAATGTCGCACCCCCACCACACACGTTTTTTTTTGCCACCACCACCACCTCCATTAAAACTTGGCTCATCTCATTCTATTGATATCAGATGGTAGTAGATTGGACGAAGATTCACCCAGATGGGGCGATGTTTGTTTCCCAGAGAGTGTTCGCGAATTATGTGATTGGTGGCGTTGGTGGGGGTGTGGTCAGATAGACGTGATGAAATAAGTTGGTCCTTACGTGTGCCAAGGTTCCAGGATGTGCTCGCAAGTTAAGACCACGTCCTATTCGTCCCCAACGTATTTTATGGCCTCTAATCCGTGCTAGAAGCATCGTCAAGTATCGTTAAGAAACGTGTACGTATCTTTTAAACATAGCTGAGTCACGGCCACATACCTTTCAATAACGATAATCACTAATCGATATAAAAATAGTCATAGCAAATTTTAAAAAGACAACATATACATTTGCTTATTTTCGACTCGTGCGAATTATACATTTTTCATAGCTTGTCTTCAATACGTAAATAAAAACTATAACTGGTCCGCTAAAAAAAATCAAAAGGTTGCTCTTCTCACAAATAGTTGACTACTGGTCTATTATACTCTTAAGATTTATGTTTTCCTTCATTATGTTTCAAAGAAACATTTGTCTAAAAGATTTAAGTCTTTATATAAAGTACCGTAGTTTGGCTGTGAAACATCACTTCCCATGTACTTGCACTCAATCGTTTTAATTTTAAATTGTCACTGCTTCCAGAATTCTCTATTTAATTTTTTTACCACCTAGTGTTCACTTCATGAGAATCATTTTCGTTTGTTTGGTTGGTATACTCTGCATCTTCTCATAAAACAGCTTATCACAAGCTACACACTGGCAGCTATTCACTCAGCCTCTACTATAACGATGTCTTTTAGTGCAGTAACTTTTATGGGCATATGACCAAATCAGTGACGGGTATATTTCATGTAGTGTATTTCTCTATCAAAATAATAGATTTTAAAAGTTTTTCTTGGCTTGGATAAATATACATATTCGATACTAGCAAGGTTCCCACATCAAACTATAGTAGAAGACATGCAATGGCGGTAATACGTCACTGAAACCAACACACGGTTCCTACCACATTTTATTTACTTCCATTTTTTTGCATCCGGGCCATGGTAAAAGTATATTTCTATAACACCATTTACAATGTTAAATAGCCCATAACGAAAACTGATTATTAGTCTTGATATAGCTGAATGATTATTTCATTATTCCAAAGCTCTTAACTGCGTACTAGCGTTTCTAAAGAAATTGTTTTAATGAACTATTCAGTGTCTATATAGATAACCAAAAAAAATAACGCGAGAACTAGACGTATTTTCTTATTTGAATTCTAGCCAAATGTTCGTTTTTCTACAAGCAGCAAAAGAAATTATACTTCCCCACTCATCTTTTATCACCCCCCCCCCCAAATTCTTTTAATGAACTTTTAGGTAAAGCACCCAAATCTACCCTTATATCTTATTATGCCATACCTCAGACATCTAATACACATTTCGTTTAGTTATTATGCGATTGACTGTAAAGCGCGGTGAGCGCCGTTTCATGTTGGAGTACAACCCATATAGAGTCCAATAATGGAGACGTACATTGTTAAACATGTCGCCGTGTTTAAATATAGACTGTGACCTAAGCGCGCACTTTATCTTTCATTGATAATTATCTCCGCGTTTCTATTTCCACTTCACAAACAGAATGTCGGCAGTTACAGACCGGTGATAGTAGTAAACAAATTGTCGGATCTGATAAGACGATATTCGCAGGCCCGATACGTAACCGATATTTAAATGTCCGCGTTATGTTGTTTTTGTTGGTATTTTTAATTTTGTAAGACTCGCCCTTCGCCAGCCAGGTTCGGGCGCAACTGTCTCAAATTAGGCAAGTCATGACCAGGAAAAGTACAGCAACTCTTTTCAATCACCGGCAATAAGCCGAGGGTTTAGCCGCTTGATGTTGACACATTTCATAGAGACCCCAGCGTGTCAATCGTCATGGGGCTTGTGTCGGACACACGAGAAGAGAAGCTTTGAATTGATTGAAAAGTGTTTATTACAAATAGTATATGGGGTTGTGTTTATTGAACACATGAACCATGATACAAGACTCGAGGGGCGGCTTGCAATGGTGATTGTTTACTTTGTTGCCGTCCTTAAGTCGAGCAAGTTACCATGAGTTGGTGGACTCCATATTTTTCTTAGGCCGCCATTGTTGTGCAGTTTGGCAAAAATAGTGTTTACGTTTTGGCGCTCTTGAGGTTGTCTGTACGTGTTCAAGATAACACCCTTGTTTGTCTACATTTATATGGCTCAGGTATATTGTCATTTAAATTATAAAGTCTCCATAAAACGGTCCCCGCATGAAATTTATATATAACTTTCTATAGATTCCCCAGGCAACCNNNNAAAAATTAAAAATAAAAATAAATAAATAAAAAATAATCTTGTCACAGCACCAAGTCACTAAGATTTTGAATAACTGAAGAAAAAAACCGTATCATAATACTGACCGTTGATGTTTTGTTGCAATACTTTCATCTAGTAAGTATACATTACCCATATATTCCACTATACTATCCAAATTAATTTATGACGACCATGTTTGATTTTTGAATAGCATTTATTTTTGTTATCAGTTCTGAGAAAAAAGTTTATTTTTGTTTACCATCTCTGAGGATAAGTTTATTTTTTTTTTTTACCATCTCTGAGGATAAGTTTATTTTTGTTTACCATCTTTGAGGATAAGTTTATTTTTCATTACCGTATCTAAGGATACGTTTATTTTTGTTTACCATCTCTGAGGATACGTTTATTTTTGTTTATAATAATAAAAATAAAAATAATAATAATAATAATAATAATAATAAAATGATAATTTATATAGCGCTGTATCCCAGTTAGGAGCCGGGCTCACGGCGCTTTACATGGATATAACAATACATATATTAAATAAATAAACATTCATATCATATCTCTGAGGATAAGTCGTCAAATAAAAAACAATTTCCCCTATGCTCCCAAACCCTCACGCAAACGAGCGGACACCCTTGCGTTCTCCCCCACCCCTTACAAAAACAAGGGCCGCCCACGACCAAACCCAAACACGTGTCCTGATTAGTTCTCGAGCAGAAGACGGACGTATGAGATATGATTGTGTGTGTCATTTGGTCATAGGAGTATTGGAGGCGAGTGGACCGTAAAATGAAAGCTTCTCTCTGGGTGGCTACCATTGACCAGACGGGCCGGCCTGCTGGTGAATTATTCAGTCAACTCATCTGTCCAGCCCGCTGGTGTTAATTGAACTAGTGGTCTCTCGCAGACGGTGGGGCTTAACGTTTGTGGTTCCATTTATTTCTCTTCTCCCAATTATGTATATGGAATGGATATAAAATACTAATATATATTAATGCTGATCAATTCAACTGTTCGTCCATTTTCTGAGTTTCCACCCTTCTCAGTATCCATTTATTCTTTCGTCCAATATCATCTATCTGCACACTTACCTATACATATTTTTATTACCGAATTCATATATAAAACTGCCCTCATATAAGCTCATCTAAATTTCCATTTATCTCACTTCCTTACTCCTCTTAGTTCACCTAAGTCCTTCATGTTCGTTTACCCCCCCCCCTTCCGCCATCCCGCCGATTTCTTTGCAAAAGCCTCTCTTAAACGCCTCAGATAGTGTCATGTGATGTGCAGGGAGGTGAGCCGTTCCCCGGAGATTCTGGGTTGAGAGTACTTTGTGCGACCATGGACTCGGTGTCTTGATGGCGTTATTAATTATGCAATCATTTCGGAATTCGAGCTGGTATAAAATAGGGTTAATCTACACTTCCAGGAAATGAGTGTCAAAACTGGGGTGGGGGGAGGAGGTGATATGTCTCGCCTGTGAGGCCTTTCTAGAAAGAAATTGAGCTTCAACCCAAAATAGTGCCCTAACAGCGACGCCCTTAATTTGATCTTGTTGCAACACTGGACTGTAGTCATGTACACCCATCATATGGCCTGTCATTGCATTCCACTTTTCCCCACACGATTTGCTACCCTCAAACTGTCCTTTAGCTGCTACACAATGGCTACCCTCAAGCTGCCCTTTAGCTGCTACACAATGGCTACCCTCAAACTGCCTTTAGCTGCTACACAATGGCTACCCTCAAACAGCCTTTTAGCTGCTACACAATGGCTACCCTCAAACTGCCCTTTAGCTGCTACACAATGGCTACCCTCAAACTGCCCTTTAGCTGCTACACAATGGCTACCCTCAAACTGCCCTTTAGCCGCTACACAATGGCTACCCTATAATCATTGCCACTCACTAACTTCTTTTCATTGTGACCCGCTCACTTTGTTTTTCATATTAACTAACTGACCCCATTGTTGCTAACCTATTTCCTGTTTAAACTTGCAACCCACAAACTCTCCTAACCTTTTGAAAATAGTTTTAACCAAAGCAGAGCGAGAGTTCTCTCATCTTAGAAACTCCCCTCCCCCCACGCACCCACACATTTTACGTCTTCCACCATCTCATCGATTCTGACTTCCTGTTTAATAAAAGGTCACAATGGTTCCGGGCACCGCTTCCCCCCTCCCCCTTTTCAAATTTTATCTTGACAATAATGGTCTGACTTTGCAGCAGATTTTCGGCGTCTCTCAATCGATGGAGGTAGACTTGATCGTTTCTTCGGCTCGTGCTTGTGTATTTAAGGAAGCCATTACGAAATCACGCATATATCGTGACTCTGATCACTGTAACCCTGGGACAAGCCTCAGGACATCGCCATCACATAGAGTTGGGGGCATGTCAACGGTCACATTGATCACGATACGAGGAGTGCATGTTGTAACCTTGCCGATAATAGGTGGAAGAGAGTCATGGGCAGGGAAGACGAGAACGTGTGAAGAAAGAAAGTGAGTAGAAAAAGGGTGGGGGCGGGTAGCATAGTGGTCCGTCGAGAGAAGAGGAAATAAAAATGACAAAGTGCATCGCTGGTGCCAAAAACTAACTTGGAACTCGAGTGTTCAATTAGTCTACGTAAGGCCCGCGCAACAATGAGAGATGTGATGGAAATGGGGTTGGCTGATGGTTGTGGGGGGGGGGGGGGGGGGGGGGGTCAAATTTGAACGAAGGACAAGATGGGGATGTAACTATTAACGCTATAAGAAGATTAGTCAATATAGAACTAATAGTAATATTAAATGTATCAAATCACAAATATCGCTGTGTCCTATTCTTCCCTTTGAGCACATTGTGCTGTCCTATTACAGAAATTGGTCCTAGTCCTGTGAGTGGTTGGCACCCCTGATGTAGCTTGACTAAGTGTTCAGATCTAAACACATAAAGTCATTCATCATTTATAATTCACCCTTTCCATGAGCAATGTCCACGTTTTGATAGCTGGTCCATAACAGTTGGACAGTGGTCAGTATGTGCGAGACTTTTCTTACACCACTGTGGATCTTGTCATACACCAGAGTAAGACTTGTCATACACTAGAAGGACTATTTTTTACACACAAATATGACGAGTCCTACCTCTGTTAGAGACATCATCTTATACTTATACTCCTGTGTGAGACATAATCTGCACCTGTTTGAAACATGATATACTTCTGTTTCGGATTTAGTAACTCAAAACATCATCCACTATTCAACTATCAACAATATTGTTTTCACATTTTCTTATCATAATCACCGCCTTTCCATGTCAAATACATGATTGTTTTAACTTCGCACTGCTGCAGTAGTGTTGGAAGTTTTTTTCTTGCTGGATCGGTTCTTTCCCTTGTTTCCTTTCCCCCCCTTTTCTTTGTGTAAGTTTTCGTTTTTCTCTTGTTTTCACGAAGGCAAGAAAGTGCAGTTGTTATTGAAAAACTAAAGAGGGAGCCGGAGGAACCGTGCCAAATTCCCGTTAATTGGAACAACTGTTTTGTTGGACAGCCCCCCTCCCCACCCTCACCAAATCCCCCAAGAAAAACACAAATACTCGACTCACGGCTTTGACGTCATCTGTGACGTCTGCTGTGCATCACGGGATTAAGGGGCGGTGCCGTCCAACCAACGGTTTGACGTCCCGAGATGTTTATAACACAATGAATACAGCAGCCAACGAGGCAACGGTCTCCAATGAAATATATTACATGACGTCAGATTCAAACTCTGGCAAGGGATGTCAAGGGCAGCTACTGCCGTCTCGATCTTGGGGAAAAAAGTTGAGAGCAAGGAGGTTTGTTTACAAGCAGGTGGTGTCTGCTATCAGACAGTCGTCCTCGACTGAAGCCAGTGGGCGGAGCCTATCGCCATATTGCTGAACTCAAAACATTCCACCAGCTTTCATTAGGATACCAGTTTTCTCATTCTGATAACGACTCCAATGAACTTCGTATTTTGTCATCACGTTTTTTTTCTTAAGTCTCCTAAGGCCCTAGTTCATTTCTGGTGCTCTAGATATTCTAATGGGTCAATTATAAATTTTAAAGCGCTGTAATGTATGTAAAGTTATTTATGAATGCGATCAGCTGATCGAGGCCTACAAAGGCTATTTAACTATATATTAATGAATATTATGTGATATAAATAAACAAATTTGCAGAGCACTGACTTATTAGTTCTTCTATACATAATTAAAAAGAACATATTATTATTTTTATATCTTGTAATTATTCTTATGTTACTTAGTAATACATGTATTATCTAATTTTAATTGAAATTTATTTCTTTTGATTATATATGTAATATTATGTAAAAATATTAAGTGTTTGTCAAATGTATATTAGTATATATCCACATCTTTGTAAAAATAAGACGTGAGTAAGATATGACAAAAAATGAACAAACATTAAATAAAAGGATCATAGTCATAACACTATTACTATTGCTATTATCATTATGAATTCAAAGGTAAGTATCTGTTTGGACTTTGACTTTTACTTTTAGCATCAGTAAAAACTTCTAACTAAATTATGGCTATGCTCTTATAATTTTAATAGCATACCACATAGTTTTAAAATAATATAAATAAGTTAAGAAATTAAAATGGCATATACCATTATAACTAGAAAACTAATACTAATAGTATTAAGGTCTAATGTTAATGGGACCTGTATCACACTGTATTTCTTTGTATACTGACTTTAATATTGCTAATAATTAATAGTAATAGTATTAGTTATTGATTATATATGTAAAATATTAAGTGTTTGTCAAATGTTTATATCCTCATCTCTGTAAAAAGAAGATGGTGAATATGAGTAAGATATAGCAAAAAATGAACAACAAACATTAAATAGAAGGATTATAACATTATTAATTCTAAGTCTAAGGTAAGTATCAGTTCGGACTTAGCATCAATAAAAACTTCTAATTATGCTCTTATAATTTTCAATAATTTCAATAGCATACCACATAGTTTAAAAATAATATAAATAAGTTAAGTAATTAAAATAACATATACGATCATAACTAGAAAACTAATAGTATTAAGGTCTAATGTTAATTGGACCTGTATTTCTTTGTATACTGACTTTAATATTGCTAATAATTAATAGTAATAGTATTAGTTAGTGATAGTAACTATTCGTATAATANTATATATATATGCCTTTATTCGAAACAACAGTGTGCAGATAAGTAAATAGAAAAAAAATGCCCAACGCAAACAAAATGTTTATTATATTTTATTACGCAGTATTTTATAACGTTCAAATATTACAATAATATAACGTACACAGTACACACTGCACAGCTTCCAATGTTTTGAGTTAGCCAAGATGGCTGCCGTAGGTGTGTCTGGCTTCAGCCTATTGACGTCACGCCACCTTCTTGTAATCAAACCTCCTTGGTTGAGAGCATTAAAACAGGGTGCCTTCTGAGTTTTCTACTCTTATAATGTTACCAATTCAATTCAGTAGGCATTATTATATTATTAGTTGAATGTGTTTTTATATATTGATTTTATTTTAACTTCACAATCATGCCCGGATGTAATTATGAGTATCTTTTTGGTTGTTCTGTCGCACGAGCTCATATCTTCTATATGGCAGATGTTAATATTGAAATAATGATTTATTTTTTTTTACATTTTAAATAATTCGATTCGCCCTTTTACTTTTTGACTGAATTCACAATACAAGTAGAAGCCCATTCTAATTTAAAATAAAGGTGAATGATTGCATTCTTATTCAATCCCCGCACTTCAATCTTGAAGTTTTAGTATCTTGGTGTCTCACATGAATCTTGTTAGCTAAATAAAATGTACTACCTATAAATCTGGCCGACCGTTGTACAGAAAAGGTTGATAAATACATCTGATACCTTCTGAAGATCTATGGGGCCGTCCATAAAGTACCTCACGCTTTTTTTGTGTGGACCATTTCAAACTCCCACCTTCCCTCTGTCACAAACTATCAAACTTTCGAACACAATAAAACAAAAATAATACAAAACACCGTGACGTCACACATGGCCATACACCCCCCCCCCGTCACAAACTGTCACACTTTCTTACATCCCCCCCTCTCGAGCGTGACGTACTTTTTGGACGGCCCCGATCGTCATCGAAAGTGATCAGCTGTACAAATTCTAAGATCTCTGGCTCATCTGGAAGTGGATTTAATGCAACTCCAAAGATTCCTATTAGACAGGCAGACGGGACTATGGGTGAATGAAGGTGTGACTAAAGACAGGTCTATGGGTGAATGAAGGTGTGACTAAAGACGGGTCTATGGGTGAATGAAGGTGTGACTAAAGACAGGTCTATGGGTGAATGAAGGTGTGACTAAAGACGGGACTATGGGTGAATGAAGGTGTGACTAAAGACGGGTCTATGGGTGAATGAAGGTGTGACTAAAGACGGGTCTATGGGTGAATGAAGGTGGGTGTGACTAAAGACGGGTCTATGGGTGAATGAAGGTGTGACTAAAGACGGGTCTATGGGTGAATGAAGGTGTGACTAAAGACCATCCTTGTGTCAATAAGCTTAACATGTGTCCATCGTATCGTTGTGTTGTTGTGGGATGTTTATAATACGACTGCCCACACACACGGTCCTAACTGGTTTGAGAGTTAAGGAAACACTTGCCACCAGTCAGGTCGCGTGCTATACAGTCGTGGTCCATCAATCAGGACTCTACACAGGAAAAAGAAATGTCCGGGGTCAAAATCTCCACCAAAAAAAAAAAAAATAAAAAAATAAAAATAAAAAAATAAAACAGCAACAACAAACAACTCATAGGAAAATAGAAGTAACCACCGGAAACAAATGAGTAAAAATTCGACTTAAGTGCACCTTGTCTTAGTCTTAGTGGCGTGTTGGTTATTTTATAATTTACTCACAGTAGCGCCCCCCCCCCACTACTTTCTCTTTAACTTTTTTTTTACATGGTCCTGCTTTCAAATAAATTTTTACTTTTAATTTAGTGAGTTTTGTAAATGTTGGCATAATTTAATTGTTATTGTCCATGCTGAAAAAAAATATGACGAAATCAAAATGATCCAAATGTTATTTCTATAGAATTCAGTCTGTTGGCGACTTATTCAGCAAGTTCTTTATACCCCTGAGATAGCCCCACTTAATCTAGTTGAAGTTGCCTCGTCTACATGACTTGATGTATTGGGTTTTTCCTTGGAACTACCGGCAGTTAACACAAGTTTACGACCTCGATTACTGACAAAAATATCTCACACGATAACTCCCCCCACCGCCAAAAAAAAAATAAAAAAAATAAAATAAATCTAGTTATTGTTGAAATAAAGGGCAACGTTGCTGGTACATGTCATGGGATTAGGCCAAGTAAACAACTGTTAGGTGTCTGTCCAAGTCAACAACTGTTAGGTGTCTGTCCAAGTCAACGACTGTTCGGTGTCTGTCCAAGTCAACAACTGCTCGGTGTCTGTCCAAGTCAACAACTGTCAGGTGTCTGTCCAAGTCAACAACTGTTAGGTGTCTGTCCAAGTCAACAACTGTTAGGTGTCTGTCCAAGTCAACAACTGTTAGGTGTCTGTCCAAGTCAACAACTGTTTGGTGTCTGTCCAAGTCAACAACTGTTAGGTGTCTGTCAAAGTCAACAACTGTTAGGTGTCTGTCCAAGTCAACAACTGTTAGGTGTCTGTCCAAGTCAACAACTGTTAGGTGTCTGTCCAAGTCAACAACTGTTAAGTGTCTGTCAAAGTCAACAACT
>MUZC01000004.1:979855-999000 GCA_002072015.1 Radix auricularia | reverse complement strand
AAGTCAACAACTGTTAGGTGTCTGTCCAAGTCAACAACTGTTAGGTGTCTGTCAAAGTCTACAACTGTTAGGTGTCTGTCCAAGTTCATAAGATCAGTGCTTAACCTTTTGGTTGGATTTTCTTTTTTCATTTGTATTTGTTCCATTTATTTTAATAATTAAAAAATTAAATTTTCCATAGCTGCCTTGTACACGGCGAAATGTTTTTGTTTGCTTGGACAGTACGGAGGGGTGGGCAATGGGGGAATGGGCTAAATTTTCTCAGCCTGAATTTTAGTTTGACTGTGGTATTACAGTACTCGTTCACCACTGCTGTGGTCTGGGACACTGTAATGGTATTACAGTACTCGTTCACCACTGCTGTGGTCTGAGTACTGTAATACCACTCGTTCACAGCGTGGTCTGGGACACTGTAATGGTATTACAGTACTCGTTCACCACTGCTGTGGTCTCGGGTACTGTAATGGTATTACAGTACTCGTTCACCACTGCTGTGGTCTGGGACACTGTAACATGTCAACTGTAAGAGGAGGTAATTGGAAGCGAGGTTTGTTTCCCTTTCCTGTTCTCTTACACGTTTGATAGAGCTAACAATGACTCCATTCCGCGGTGAATGGCAGGTTACCTGCAAAATGTGCGTCCATTTGTTTCATTAGAATGTTCCGGGAGGTGTGGGGTGTGGACTTGTTGGGGGAAACCCATCATTAGGGGAGATACTAACAACCACAATAACAGAGAGAATTGGGGTCAAAGTTTGGCGGGAGCTCGTTGTGTTACCACACGTTAGGTATATCATTTATTGTGCCAACAGATGGTGTCTTGTAGTTTCATTATTCATACCTCAAAATTAAAGTCGCTCGCTGACAGCGTCTCAGATGGTATGTTTTTAATGGTAATGAAAGACGGGTGAGAGGGGGGGGGGTTCTTGAGGATAATGGATAAACGCCATTTTATCAAAGTCGTTGAGGACAGGTCTTTACACATGTACTACTTCTACCGCCTAAAGTCAGTTTAAACAATACTTGAACGATGGCTGTGATGATCGCTATATATTTAATCTCCCGCTTTCATGATGAAGTACATCGAATCTAAGCTACTCTCCACTCCTACACACTTTGTTCATTTTTTTAATATCCTAATTTTTTAGTATCCATATTGTGGGGCTTTCTTTACTAATGTGTAAGGCTTAACACAGGTTTGACATACATAAAATGTGCTTTCATGCTATGTTACTTATGTTTCTCTACTTTAAAAAAAAATTGTATTTTATTTCCACAGCTGAAAAGTGTTGGGCCGAAGCTGGTTCCGTTCTTCAAAACAGTCGCCATCTTCTTCGTGCTCTTTGGACAGGAGGAGAGATGCTCCATCTTCTTCTGCATCGTCAAATGTCTTCCCGTGGCCTCCCTGATCGTCTTCGTCCTGCTGCATGGCATGAGCCTGAATGAGTACTACAGGTACTCCAGGCGTATCCTGGTGGGACTCATCTTCTCGGCCCTGGGCGACGCGCTGCTCGTTTGGAAGAACTCTTACCACAATCTTGAGCTAGGCCTCCTGAGCTTCGCCATCGCCCAGATCATGTACGCACGAGCCTTCGGCTGGCGTCCACTGAAACCTTACGCTGGGTCCGCCTTCCTGGCGGCGGGTCTCATCTTCTACACCTACCTGCAGTACTACCTGAAGGGCATGATGGTGTACCTGGCCCCGTTCTACATCACGCTGATCTGCACCATGGGCTGGCGGGCTGTGGCCCGCGTCCAGATTTACGATGACCTCTGGACGTGGACCAAGCTGTGCGGCTGTGCCGGTGCCCTGTGCTTCCTCATCTCTGACCTCGTCATCGCTGTCAACATGTTTGCCTTCACTGTCCCCTTCGCTCATCAGATTGTCATGTTGACCTACTACGCGGCCCAGTTTGGTATCTCCCTGTCCGTGGTGGACAGTCAGGCCGACGAGCTCATCAGGATTCAGAAAAGCCAGTAGACCATAACTTTAACTTGTGGGCTTCAGATTAACGACATAACTGGGTTTTATAAACGTTCTTTTTTCATGCCTTGATGAGACTGTCTGAAGATGGAATTGACTGATATAAATAAACCTGGACATTGGTCAGGTTTTTGTTAGCAGTCTTTGATTGACGCCTAAAAGGCTGTGCTTGAAATGATGATACTCAAATTGTATTTTGATTTTCGTTGCTGTGATAAATGTTTTGGTCAATTTGTCTTTTTTAAAATTGAATCAATAATTTGGGGCTTTCCCAAGAATAAGAAGTGGCATTATTTGGTGGTTAAAGTCTTGTATTCATTTAAAATTCTTATAATTTTTGGCGTATAAAGTTTGTCATCACCTGTTAATTTTTTAAACAACAAATGTTTGCCTGAAATTGTTAATGCCAAATTCCTGTCAAGGTTAATTTTTTAACCAGTAAACCATACATTTTTGGCATGGATTTGTTACTTGCAGATTGTCCCCTGAGAAGAGATCTGTCCAAATCGGTTGTATCATTATCGGGTACCGGGTATACAATGTGTATTTATTTCCTCTAAACAAGAAGCAAAAAGAGGAGGAGCATGATAAAAAAAAAATTAACTTCCGTTCAAAATTACCAGTGAGTGCATTTACTTAATTAAGGACTGGTAGATCATGGGCAAAAAGAATGTAGGAGGTAATCAAGTTTGTACATTTTCTTTTATATTAATTTTTTATATTAAATTTCTTCCTTGATGAAAAAAATTACACAAGAATCAAAATATTGTTTGTGCAGCATTGTAACTGGCAACTGGCATTATTTCATGTCAGCCTTTTATGGTTAGAGCAGTAGAAAAATTATATGTACAGGTAGGAGTAAAAGTCAATCAGGGAGTGAAATGACAAAATATTTCTGGTAACTCATGGAAGTGGTTGGGGGAGGGGATGGTGTAAAGATTCTTGGTGTTTGCTTGGGAATTTGCGTGAGGGATATCTCCATTATTAAAAAGTATTTCCTTAATAAATCCCCCCCCTCCTCCCCACTGACAACCGTTTAAAAAAATTAGTACCTTCCATTTATATACATTGAAATGGCAATGCAATTTTTATATATGTTATCGATATTTTATTTTATATTCAACTATAACACACTTTGTCAACAAGAGTAATGTTTAGCTTAGTTTCTCTACAAATATATTTTATTTAAAATATCCTTTGCATTTCTCCTGTACTTTTTAACAAATTTGTAAATACAGAAGTTGATTAACATTACATTCCCTTAAACTGGACAAAAGCAAAGTAGGAATCACTGGTTAATGATAATGTTGCTTTTATTCAAATTTTAACCTATACTGGTATATATATAGAAACACTAAGAAAAGTCAGAAAAAAGTCATAATAGAAGAAGAAGTACTAGTTATAAATCTAAATATATCTTTAGAAATCATTTTAGACAGTACCTATTTTCTGTTTAAACACTTTTTAAAAAATAAATAAAATTGAATATTATCAAGAATGTTTCTCTGCACAAGTTCAAAATGCATACATAACACAAATAGAGTTTTGTTTAGACCCAGAATTCTAGTTATGCAAACACTATCAACATTCTTTCAACATTAACTTCCCACATGCTGGTGTGGTACATGTCATTAATATTTTATGGCAGGGGATAATTAAGTCATTAACAGTAATGTTTTAATTTCAAAGGACACTGACTAAAGTAGCAAAGTGCTCAATGAGACTTAACTTTAATTTCATCAGTCTGTAATTAATTTATTACACAGTTTAATTTTTAATTAAACGAGTCCATAAATCATAATCAACAGTATGGAATATAAATAGATTTGAATTACAATAATCACATACATCTAGTCCACTTGAATTTTTTACCATAGATTTAGAAATTAAATGTACTCTTTCTACTACTGGTAACAGAGAAGTTTGGTTAGAACAATCTGTAATCCCCATGACAAAAGCTGTGTTTGTAAATATTTGAAGCACAATTTATGTTATTCCTTAAATTTTACTCTGCATTGTTGATTGTTACACATTGAATTGTGTGGTTATTAGGTGTCTTTCTAATCAAGCAAATGCACAGAGAATGATAAATAATAATACAAGTTTATTTTCTGTGAAAAATTTTTAAAAGATTATTTTTGTATGTACAAATTTTATACAAAAAATGGCTGTTCGGTATGGTATAAATATTAATAGTAATTGTCTAAATAAACTTGATCAAATTCACCAGAGCTAAATAGCCAAACATTTTCAAATGGTCCTGAAAACATACAAATAAGAATGCTGTAATGTATTGATGGAAAAATCACAAATCTGTTGCAAGACTCTAGAGTAGTGTCAATGCTGCTCAAAGATGTAGTCTAGTGATCTGTAATGTACATCAAATTATCCATCATAAAGAAAAAAAATCAGAAAAAGTGGTGGCGTTTTTTTTTAAAATATAAAAACAATTAATTAAACTCTGTCTAAAATGCAAATTTGATAAATTCACATCAGTCTTTACACAAATTATTTAATACTTATTCATATTAAGAGTTGGTGTGGTTCATTTTTTCACCATAAGCCAAAGAATGTCAGCTGAGTTAATTGCAATGCAGATAATTCACTGTTAAAATCCAGAAATTTATTATTTTCAAATGTCTCATGTTACACAAAATGTTGTTGTTTTTTTTATTATTGGCTCTTCTTTTTTTAATGCCCTACTTTTAAATCAATATGTTTATTGTGGTTTAAATAAACAAATTAACAAGAATTAAGTGTTAACTCTGCTCTCTTAATAAAAATTTATATTAACTATGTTCTTTATCTACCTATGAAAGAAAGCATTTGTAAAATGCTTTTAGTAGCACCATAAAGATGCCTTTATAGTAAACATGAGATTCACAAACAGAACTCTGGTCTGGGTTCATAAAGGGAGGGCTTCTTCACACTACATTTTTTAAATGTTAATGTTATGCATGTAGAAAGAAGTAGCAGGCAGATGTGCCCACACCTCCCTGTTCTCTGTGTTCCAAATACTTCTCGGGGGTAACCTGTTGCAAATCCATTTATTACTATTATTGCACAATGCTTTCATTTGTTATAAAGTATAGGATAGACACAGTTCTAACTTTCATTACAACTACACGGCTTTGCCAAGGACTTGTGGCAGATCCGGTCATCAATGTAGTTAAGATTTATTTGAAATCAAATTAAAATAATTGAATAAAAGAACAGCTTTTATTAAGTTTGTTAACCGGTACTGAGATTGAGACCGGTCCGGTTATAACCATAACTTCAATTAGTGGGTATAAGCTTATTACCCGGAGTAAGTAAAAAAGTTACAAGTATAGATATTACTTTACTGCATAAGATAACAAAGTAAGTTAACTAACAGCACATTAAACTTTATTCTGAATAAAAGAACAGTTTTTATTATGACTCTAGATGACTACTTGTACACCACACTACGCCACACTACACACTCAGTACAACACTGTTTGCTTCTTTCAAGGTTGTTCATTTAATCCATTGTAAAATGTTCATTGTTGACAGAGTCACAGACTGTCATTGCAGATACTCTCCATATGTTGAATAACAAATATTTTAATAAATAGTATTAAATACTAAATAGAAAGTAGTAAAGTACACTTCCTTAACTCTTACACTTAAATCCAGAGATATCCTGCAAAATTAGGTCCAAAATAAACGAGTCCGGCAAATAGTAAAAAAAACAAATTCGGCCACCCCCTAATTACAACTAGCATGGCACTGAGCATTTTTTTAAAACATCAAAAAATGATTATACAAGTAAGAAACCCCTCTTAGCTACCACGCAGAACAAGTGTATTTAAAGGTGAGAAGTTTAAAAACTATCGGTGATACAAGTGAGGGGTGGCCTTGATTTCAGTTCAGTGTAGCTCTTAAAAATCAACAGAAGCAGTGTTATCATCCCCATTGGTAGAAAACTATTTGATGTGACATGTGTAATGGCTGTTGATTTAACGCTGCTAATGTGTAAAAAAATTAAATAAATGTAGATGTTATTCAACTTCTCAGATAAAACTATTTAACACATTTATAGCTTGGGGGAAATTTCTTTTTTAACATGTGTTATTACAATATTCTGAATTGTGTTGTAAACTTAGCAATAAATATAAGCATTGTGTACAAAGTTTTAGACAATTTGGAAAAATAAAAATCAGCTCTAGTGAATATTTAGATTAAAGATTATTTCCCTTATCTAAGAGCTTAATTTATTTAATGTTCAGGGTTGGGATGCTAAAAATGTGAATAAATATTCCCATTTAAATTAGCTTTCTACTAATAAAGACCTGAATCAGAAGAAGATCACAGAATTCATAGAAATTTTATCAATCTTTGAATCTGATGCCTTTTTTTGTGTTTTCAAAACAGTTAGTTTATTTTAGGTATTCAAACCAATTTATCAAACTGAACCAAAATTTTGTTGGCGGGCTTAAGATGAAAGATCAAATTCTAAACATTTTAATCATGTGGACATTTAAGTTAAGACTTTAATCATGTGGACATTTAAGTTAAGACTTTAATCATGTGGACATTTAAGTTAAGACTTTAATCATGTGGAAATTTAAGTTAAGACTTTAATCATGTCGACATTTAAGTAAAGACTTTATGACAATTGTTAAGAAAGTTCGGCAATTTCAAAAATTTTTCAGTTACCTTTATGAAATTTAAAAAAAGGCCCTTCTTAAACTATAAGTCACTCCCCTCATTGTATTTACTGTGCATAAAACAACACAGAGTATGGGAAATGAAACTACTGTAATTTATCATATAAAGATTGCATTTTGTGAAATTTTCAATACTTACCAAGGGAGGTAAACAATTTAAAAAAGTTCAACATTCAAAATGTGGCACAAAATTATATAATTTAGTCATAAACATCATTAAAATATCAATTTCAAAGATTCCCGATTGTTTACAAACATGATGGTTTTTTAGACAATTAAATATTTAACAAATAGCAAAATAGTTAAATGATCTTACATTTTTTAAACAATTTTTATAAAATTTATAAACATTTTTAAAAATTTGTTTTTGCTGGAGCTTGAACCCAGGATCTTGCGCCTGCAAGGGGTATCTGATAACGTCCACATTACAAATCACATGTTATTCTGTGATGGAACAAAAAATGCAAGAAGCACTGTAGCCCCTCTCTCTACCTCCGCTTGCTAAACTGATTGGTAATAGGGTGGGGAGGTGTCCAAAGTTTTGTGACGTCACCTAAAAAACGGGTCAAAGTTTTTATGACTTGTGACGAGGGGTTGAAATAATGCTTAAATAGCGTGAAGTCATTTATACATGGCCCCTTAAGTCAATCATATGATGGATTTTTATGAATTAATAAACATGAATAATTTTAATTGAAGCGAAGTAAAGGTGGGAAACATTTTTACCATTGCATGCCAAATTTATGTAAGCAGTAATAAAAGAGGCCTCATAAAATGATATAAATATGAATACACACTTATAAAAATGCAAGATTCTGTTTTTAAAAGCCACAAGAAAATTACTGATCCAACCCCCCCCCCCCCCACGAGGCAACACATATTCCAAAAAATATTACCAATTATTATGCTTTTATTTTTGTATTTTTAGATAAATGATTATTTACAAAGAAATTGTATACATTAGTAAGTAACATATTTATACATTTAATTTACTAACTTTCATAGTCGACAAATCGTGTATGATGCTATCAAAATTTCAAATTATTTGTAATATCTTGATTTTATGGTCTTAAATCTCTCATTGTGGTGCGAAGATATTTGATAAAGATAATTTCAGTTTGGAGAAGCTCCTTTCAAAACTAGCAACATTGTTAGCAATTGTTGAGAAAATTCTTAGCAAAATTACAATTTTTCTGTTGGGTACATAATTTTCCAATCTGTACTGTTGAATAAATTTTAATAGATAAAAGCGTCTTTCCCATCATTTTGGAAATTAACAATTAATTTCTCAATTAATCGGTAAAAGTTTTTATCGATTAAAATTTAAAATTATTTAAATCGTTAATATAGCAATTAAATAAAAGAAGATGTTTTAAATTTTTTTTTTTATATATCCTAGTTTTCTTATATTATTAGCCTTTCTTTTTTTATTGACTACTACCATATGGATTAATTACTGTTTCAAAAGACCTTTTGAAAAATATCAATTTTTTTTACTTATTCCCACAATTTATTTTAATGAAATGTGGTAAAAAATGTCATTTTTGCATATGCGTGATTTAGCAAAAATTTAGTTTCCTATTTTAAGAATTGGCCGCTGGGTAGCAAAGTCAATAGTACGCTCGCCTCATAAGCTGAGGGGCGTGCGATCGAGCCCACGAATAGCCACTATAAAAATGTTGACAAATGGCTAATGCTAAGAAAGTTCTCTGCTGATCTGGAGAAGGATGGGCGCCGCCAGTGTCTATTAAGCCAGAGAATGTTCTAATGGAAACATTAGAACCCCCTACGACCTCAAAAAAAAGAGGTTACGGGACTACAAAAAAAATATTTAATAAAAAAAAATTGTAAGAATTATGTGCGGATCATTGCTTTCTTATTAGACCTAATCCTAAATCTTGGGAAATTCTGTGAAAATTCACAACTGAAGGTATTTGGTGCAGATTGCTCCTCAGATCTTTTGCCCCTCATTATAACTGGAATTAATAAAATAATGGATGAGCCATGAGTTTAGACTCAGCCTAAAGGGGGTAAGTGATGTAATCATCACATAGGCCCCAAGGCACCTAAACTGCCATAGAGCAAAAAAAAAAAAAAAAAAAAAAAAAAAAAAGCACTCTACCCATAATATTTAAGAGAAAAATTGCCTTTTTTTCATCCAACCTAAAAATGTCTAGACCCGGCCCTGATAATGATAAAGTGCAGCTTTCCATATTTTGTAGCATTTTCTTTTTATAAAAAAATTGCTCTTAAAATATCCCACGTACCCAATGCAAAAGTGAAATATTTTTTGCACCTTTTTGCATAAAATTTCCTTCTTATGTTAGTTGGAATGTTTAATCTTTTGGCGGGAGTTTCAACATGCAATATGCCTACCCATTTTAGTTTTGACTTTAAGTTTAAGCTTGGGCAAAAGAGTGTAAGTGTAAAAGCTAAATGTGCATTACTTCATTTATTATTATTTACAGAAATTAATAATTTGATCCTAAAAAGCCTATGGTGCACATTAAATTTTGGCTTTGGTCTTATGGGTGACAGTCAATGGTTCAATGGTACTTTTAAGCTGCTCAGATATCTGACTGACGCCACGCTAGCCGATGTTGCGCAGCAGTTTGGAATCAGTATATTTGGTCTATAATAAATATAACAGATAAGATAAGATTAAGTAACTCACATAAAAAGTCATAACAGTAAAGGCAGGTGAGGGTGCCTCAACTTTAATTAAAATTGCTATATTTAATTAATTTCTAGGTAATCCTATAGTCTGATTCTGATAAGTCTAAGTCAAACTAAATTTCATGCAAGTAGCAACAAACAAATTGGGAGCTAAACTAATAATAACAGTTATTTCCCTTGAAATTTTCAATTTTAATAACAAACATCATTCATCTTTAATTTTAGCTATAATAAAAATTATCGATTAATTTTTCGGTAATTTCTCAAAAGTTAACATTAAATTTAAAGGTAAAATCCGACTTAACGTTCCCACTCAAAAAGGCCAACATCTCTGTTGATATGCCGCGTACCAAAGAAATTGGAAAATTCAACTATTAAAATTTTAAAACTAAACCTAACCCTAACCCTAAATTCAAAATTATAATTAAACCTAACCCACACCCTAAATTAATTAACAAATAAAAATTCTAAATCTAAACCTAAAAAAAAAACATTGGAAGAGAACGCAGCATTAATTGCAATATAACTTATAGGCCTAACCCATTTGACATTTGGAAACGTATAAGTATAATCGGATTCAGCCAATTTAAATTACTCGATAACAGCCCTAATTGTAACAGTAACATATAATAGGGCTAAAACTAAAACCTATATCTCCGACCGGAGCGTCGCGTCTCTTCCCGTTGCTATGAAGGATAGTTGTTATTTTAATTTTAGGGTTTGGGTTAGGTATAGTAGCTTTAGAATTTTCGGACTATGAAGGATAGTTGTTATTTTAATTTTAGGGTTTGGGTTAGGTATAGCTTTAGAATTTTCGGAAAATTCACGGGGCTCGCACTATTTTTCCGGGCCGGTGACGTGCCATAGCAACAAGATGGCCGCCGATAAGGTCGGCCCGGTCGGAGATATAGGTTTTTACCTATAATAGATTTAGATTATATCATTATATCAAAGATAATGATTCTAATGATTAATCATTTAATTTCAATATAAAATAATTAAAATATTTCTGATTTTAAGAAGATTAGTTTTGTAATGAGTTATCCTGGATTATTAATGGGAAAAAAAAGAAGCAAATTATTAAACTTTCACAAACATTCTCTAAGTTTCACTTGAAAACAAGAATGTCAAAAGTTCTGGTGATGAAATGTTCAAAACAGTCTTGAGTCACACTTGAGTCAAAACAGAATTTTTTTTAAACAATCAAGACAGTGTTGCGAAGTCTAAGTGCCAGATTTTCCAAGGCAGGAGTAAAAAAATCCCCATATTGGGCCAAAAAATTCCCACATGCATTAAAAATTGTTGGGAAAGCCAAAAGGCGAGGGAGAGGGGATAGCGCGCCGCTGACGAAAAGAAACTTAAAAATTGGCAACGCCAATTAAATACTTTGGCATTCATTTTAGAACTTTAGACTTCCAAATTTAAAAATAAATAAATAAATATTTATGCACTTTTTAACGCATTTTTTTAAATAGAACACTTTCAATTTTTATTTACTCTATACGTTTTTATTTAAAACTTGGCTACAAACCCAAAATATAGATTATACTTTTAAATTTTAACATTATGATGTTTTAAAAAAGTTATTTGGATACTCTTGTAATTTAAATTTGTATATTGCAAAAAGTTAAAATTTCAGTGATTGATGAAAAAAAAATATTTTTTAAAAAATGAATGGTTTGAAATATATTTTTATTAATAATAAATCAATCATACATGGTTACAAAGATTGTTATATATTTACATATTATTAATGACTTGGTCATTTATATGTAACAAACATTTTATGATGATTCAGGCTCATAACAGAAGTGCAACATAAGTGTACTTCCCGTCAACGCGGTACCACAAAGCACCAGTGCTGACGTATTTAAAATTATGTTTTACATGATAATTTTAGATGAGAGGATAGCATCTTAGATTAAAATGTTATTAAACCATAATTAACTGCCATTTGAGAATTTTTACTTAAAATTTGTGCTGATTAAATATGAAATCATATAACTTGCAAAAGAATTTACAGAAATGTAACATTTTAAATAACGAAATATAATAAAAAAAATTATGTTCATTGGAAACTAAGTAAGCTAGAAAAAAATACAATTTCCTTTAATATAAATACATTTCTAACTTATTGCCTTTAGCATACAAAGATTTATTCCATTGTATAAATTTATCTAAGTGACACGCCACTTGAACACGATCCCTGTAATTAGGGATACTATGTTATTAAAAAATGTCATTTACAAACATGTAGTTACTTAAAAACTTGATTCATAAATTAGTGTTGCCACGTGCCAGATTTTCCCAGGCAGGAGTCAAAAAATTCCCAAATTGGGCTAAAAATTCCCACATGCATTAAAAACTTGGGAAAAAACCTAAAAAGTGGCAACTTCAAAAAAACGCTTTCGCATTCATTTTAATGACTTTGGACTTCCAAATTAAAAAATAATAAATATTTCTGGCCATTTTAAGGCAATTCTTAATAGAGTACTTTCAATTTTTAATTTTTATTTAATCTATACGTTTTGACTTAAAAACTTGGCTAAAAATCCAAAATATAGATTATACTTTTAAATTTTAACATTAAAAAGTTTTTTTTTTAAAAGTTATTTGGATACTCCTATAATTTAAATTTGTCTGTGATTGATAAAAATATTCTTTTTAATGAATGCTTTGAAATTTATTAATAATGAATCAATCATACATGGTTACATCAGTGGCGTCGCTAGGGGGTGCGAGGGGGCGGGCCGCCCCGGGTGACACCATCAGGGGGGTGACACCAGACTGTAAAATTCTATATATTCCTGTTATTTGGCACTGGAAAACTCGGAGGAGTTCTATGGGTTAAATCGTGAGGGGGTGACACCATGAGCTACCGCCCCGGGTGACACCATGAGCTATCGCCCCGGGTGACACCAACCCTAGTGACGCCTCTGGGTTACATAGTTTGTTATATATTTACATAGTATTAATGATTTGGTCCTATATATGTAACAAACATTTTATGATGATTTGGGCTCAGACTAATTAAATATATTATTTAATGGTAATACATTT
This sequence comes from Radix auricularia, assembly GCA_002072015.1. Lineage (NCBI taxonomy): Eukaryota > Metazoa > Mollusca > Gastropoda > Lymnaeidae > Radix > Radix auricularia. The sequence continues at coordinate 986,590 of MUZC01000004.1, read as the reverse complement.
ACACAATCTAACCACTGCCAGTGACAATGTTGGGAAAAAACCTTGCCAAAACGTCAGGAAAAAAAACTAGATCCGAAATAATAAAAAAACCTAGACACGCTAAAAATAAACAAACATTACGTCAAAGAGCCTCCCACCAACACAAAAAAAAGTATTTCTTATTTGAAAATGAGCATGATTCATATTAATTTATTTTATTTTTTATTCAAGAATGTATTTAATTTTTAAAATTGGTCAATCTAAAAAATTCCCATTTTTTAGGCAAAACCCTTAAAAATTCACTAATTCCCATTTCTCAAAATTTTGCTAAAAAATTCCCACGATTAGGGAAATTTCCCCCGACTTCGCAACACTGTAAATACTCCCTGCCTTCTATGTTTACAAGGGATCAGGGGAATTCCCTACTGCAACCCGGTAAAATTTTGGTGCCACCCGGGTTCAAAGACCCTCCTTAAGATAGTCCAGTGATGCGAAGTCTTAGTGCCAGATTTTCTCAGGCAGGAGTAAAAAAATTCCATAATTAGGCTAAAAATTCCCACATGCATTAAAAACTTGGGGAAAAAACTAAAAAGTGGCAACTTTAATTAAATGCTTTCGCATTCATTTTAATTTTAATGACTTTGGACTTCCAAATTAAAAAATAATAAATATATATGCATTTTGAAGGGAATTTTTAATAGAGCACTTTCATTTTTTTTATTTAATCTATACGTTTTTATTTAACAACTTGGCTGCGAAGCCAAAATATAGATTATACTTTAAAATTTTTAAATGGAAAAGACGTAAACAAGATAAGGGTTAGCCTGACCGGACGTAATAAAACAGCGAACGTTTCGGCAAAGTGCCTTTTTCAACGAACATACAATACACAAATAAAACGAAAATAAAAAATAAAATGAAGAAACTTAGCTGCGGTGAAATCCAAAGTATCCAAGAAAAGTGGCGGTTAAGAAATCGAGTATCGTTTGGGATTTCTTTGAATTAAAAGTTCTTGACTATAGTAAAGCAGTTTGTAAGTTGTGTAACAACACAATTTCGCGTGGTAGTGCTAAAGAGCGCAGATACTCAACGTCTTCTTTGTTCACACACTTGCGCCATGGTCCCGAGTTAGCGCGAGCTGAACGTGAGAGGCTAAATGTTGTTTGTCAAATTATTTTAATTTTTTACTTGATTTTAAGCGTTTTTTAAAATTTAGGTTCAAATTACTTTGGTGGAATTAAATTCATTCATTTTGTTTATCTTTTTAAACTGCAATATGCATTGTTTTTGAATTACTTATTTTTGTGATTAAAAATCCTTCTTGTTATGGGGGGCACGGGACTGACACCTTGGTATACTCCCTTTTTAGCCAAGTGTTGACCGCATCCGCATTCGAATCCGACGGATTTATATTTGCCAAATTCGAATCCGACGGATGCGGATTTTCATCAGCTCCATCACATCCCTAGTATCAAGCATTCAGACTAAAAGCCACCAGCAAAGCCGTGCAGCACCATAAGTTCCATGAACAGCAACAGAATAAAAATGATATTAAAAAGAATTCAGAGATAGTCTATAAATGTTGTACCTTTAGTGTTGACATTACACAAAATGCACATATTTACTTTAATTTTTAGTTTTAAACATAATTTATGGCTCTGACAGAATTAGTTTTCAAAATATTTTGTGTCCATGGCTCTCTTAGACAAAAAAATTTCCCGAACCCTGTCATAGACCTTCAAGTAAAATCAGCTTTTCGTGCTTTGGTGGCAGCAAAGTCTGCAATAAATTGTGAATAATCCAGAGACTGGGCGATATCTCGTTCAATAGATACCATTACCAGACTGTTCAGACGTTTTAGCGTCATAGTCATTCTCAAATAGTTTTTAAAATATTATTAAAAATTAATTTCAACTTGAAAAAATTCTTTCGTTGGATATAATACTAATCACATCGATTAATTGCATCTTTAAATGATCTTTATTATTCGATTGGCTCAAGTTCTAAGTCGATAAATATCGACTATTCCATAAATTTTAAGTATTGAGAGGATAATATAAAAAAATTGAACATATGATTAAAAAAAAATAAAAAAAATAGACATGCCAGACTACTGGAATATTTTTTTTATTTGTGTTTAGCTGAAAACGAAAACACTAGTTGACTTTGAGAAATTAATGAAGTTTCTGCTTAATTTCGTCAAATAATATTACTGGCACAAAATGTCTACATCCAAATCCATGCTTAGAGTCGTTTAAAATAAAAAAAAATATTTGTGCAAATTACAAGATACATCACGCTCCTGAGGGTGGTGGGGTAAGAAAGTGTGACAATTTGTGACAGGGGGAGGGGGATGTCCGACATTTATGACAGTGGGGAGGGTGGCTACAAATGGTCAAAAATAGTGAGACGTGCTTTATGGACGGCCAAAAACAGTATTTAGTATATAAATGTTAAATATTTACTACTTAGAACATTTGATATTTAACAGTTGTATATTTAGCGTAAATTTAGTTTACACATTTGTGAATCTTGTGAAACTGTATCTTGACAGATGAATTTAGATTTTAAAATATTACATTTTAATGATTTTGAAATGCGCTATTTAAAAATTATCAGCGTGTAAAGGTATTGCACTGATTTTTATTTTTATTTTTTTTGGGGTGGGGGGNGGGGTGGGGTGGGGTTGGGGGTCTGGTAGTTTTGATATTGGTCATTGTTCGCTCTTTAAATGTTTTCTGTCTTTGAGAAGCCCCAACTAATCGGAGGCCCTAGGCGGCTGCCTAGTTTGTCTATGCCTAAAGCCGGCCCTGCTGACCCTTTATTTAATGACTTTTTACTTCGCTTCACGCGTGTTACGATATTACAGTGGAGACTTACACTAAAAACATACTTAAATGACAAAAAATTGATTTGAAACATGCTCATTTTCAAATAGAAAATGGGGGTTTTATGAGGGGGGAGGGGGAGGCCGTAAAGCTTTGTGACGTCATATTTAAAAAGTTTTTATGACGACACGTAACGAGAGGGTGTGAAAAATCAGCCAAAATAGCTTTACGTCATTTATGGACTGCCCCTTAAGTCAATCAAATGATTTTTTAAATATAAATGAATAAACATGAATCATCGGCATACTTCCTTCTTGCGAGAAGATGGTACATTACCGTTGGCTTGGGTTTCATTTCCTCGTGTGGATGTGAAGTCCTATCCTTAAGGGGCATTCTTTACCACAGCTTTTACACACGAGTTCTGTTCTTCCAAATGTCGTGGCCTTTCTACAAGCTCTTCCGTCTGCAGCCTTGTTCATTCTTCGCTCATCTGCTTCTATGACACCCTCTTCGACAACTGTGCGCCACATAGATCGGTCTTCTGCCTTACACTCCCAGTCGCTTGTGCGAATTTTGGCTGCTTTCATGTCCTTTTGAAATTATAGATTTGGGCTACACATACAAGCCCGAATTGATTACAAACTGGCCGTTCTCTGTCAAAACTTCTTTTCTGACTTATGCCATTCCTATCTTTCTGAACTTTTGTCGGTCTACTCACCCACTCGTCAGCTATGCTCTTCTTCAGATACAATCATTTTCTCTGTTCCTAAGACACGCACTAACACATTTTGCGAAATGTTGTTCTCTTTTTGTGCAGCAAAACAATGGAATTTTCTACGATTACACATCCGTAGTTTTCAAACAACCAAGTTCTTCAAGACTGCACTTAAGACATATCTCTTCATAATTTATTTTTTTAATTAATGAAATAACATTTACTTTATTGATTAATGTAGCTTTTTGTGTTATGTACTGTCATTAATGTGGTTGTTATGGTATGAATGTTATTTATTATTTATATATATGTTATTATCTTCAAGTAATGCGCTGTGAGAGCGGTTCCTTACTTAGATACAGCGCTATATAAATTATCAACTTATTATTATTATTAAAAATTTCAGAAATTTAAAGGTTTATATCCTAGTATTTTAATATATGTGGAAATGCAAATTTTCGCTCCTCGCCCCATGTCTGCTGCCATGGGCCCGAGGCCCCGTTCATGATTTTTTTTGCCTAGGGCCCCTCATACTCCAGGACCAGTCTTGGAACTAACCTTAAAATAGCTCTATGGTAAATTCAATATTTTATATCCTGACGTACATTTAAAGCCTTGCCTCTAGCAACAATTAGATTTTTAGCGCATTTTCGAGAAGTCGAATGCGCTATTGCACCCGTTTTGTCCGTCTGTCATCACCTTTGATCACAGCATCCATAAGTCCTAGACCCATGATGTATATATGTTTTTTTGTATGTCCTGACCTGCCATTTGTGCATCAACACTCAGTTACTCGATCCGTTAAAAAAACCCCGTTAAAACTACCAAAAAACTTTGCGAATCGAGAGGTAACACTGGCGCAGGGAACGGCCGCCATTGCCGGAAGTCGAATACATCATTTTTCAAGCATTCAAGAGTGGTGCGAAGGCGTGCAAAAGAATTAGTTTTTTTTTTTTTTTGTTGACGTCATTAGAATATGTGTAAAAGTTTAGAGAGTTTTACGTCATCATTTGTGGTGACTTGTAGTTAGATTAAAGAGAAAATAATTTTTTTTTAAAATGTAAAGAAATGCGTTTTAAATTAAAAAAAATGTCAGGTATATTCATTACACAAGAAAATTCATAAAAATATGTCTAAAATCTAAACACAATTACTGATAACTACATAATGCTGATATCTAACATAAGTACTGATACATAATACGAAAATGCGCTAACACGTCCTGAGTTCCAAAAGGGACCAGGCTTAACATGATTTTTTCAAATGGTTAGAGTCTTTTTTCTAAAAATATTTTATATATAATTTTCAGCCATAATTAAAGTAATATTACACGTTGGGCCTCTACTGTCAATTGGTTTAAAACCATAATCTTTAACTTTATTTAAATTGATTTCAGAAATGTCGAATCCTATCAATATTTCGTTTCAATGAAATCTTTGAAATATTTCTGATTTTTAATCTTTTCACTTTGCACGAATGGACTTGCTTGACCCTTATGTCAAAAATATGTGGAGCTATTGCATACGAGAGATTTTAGAACAATATTGGGTATTTTATAACCGCTAAGAAATTTTTACAGTTGTTTACTTATGTTAAAAATCATTCCCAAAAATGACGGATGTTTTCAAAATAAATATATTTCAGCTGAAATCTAGTAATTTTGAAAAATACACATGAGAATAAAAAATAATGTAATACAGAACTTTCATATTTAAAATTTTTAAATTTAATTCATTATTCCCCAAATTTAACCATTTTAAGCGGACTCTAAAAAAGGTTATTTTGGGGGCAGTAATTTGTTGCGCTGCTTTCTAAAATTAGTAGCGTGATGAACGGACGAACATACATAGCAAATTATTTATAATGATGTGAATGGTTCTTGTAGGAATTCAAGGGATGCAGCAATATTCGCTTCTACAAGATCAGCGGCACACAGACTTGATTTGTTTATAGACACCAGCACGCCAGTGTCATGTTCTGAAACCATCTGTCTGACCATGATATTGTTAGGGTAACCAACACAATAAAAACTAAAATAAATAAGATGCCTAGAAGAACAATATATCTTTGGAATAAATGCAACTTAATAAAATTACACCAATCAGCTTCTAATTTCCAACAAAATTTCCTAAGTAAATTCAGCATAGTTAGCCCTGTAGACGAAATATGGAAGGAAATAAAAACACATCTAAAAACCATAATGGGTCAGAATGTTCCAACAAAAATAACTTCAAATAGAATTAATAAATGCTGGTTCAATTTTAAATTAAAAAAGTATTGCAAACTAAAGGAGAATTTATTTAAGAAATTTAAGGCTACCAATTTAGAAAGGATACACAAAAAATACTTTAAAATTAAACACCTGACACAAAAACTTAGCCGTAACCTCCAAAATAATTATATAAACAATGTGATAACTAAAGATAACAATAAAAACTTATGGTCCTTTATCAAATCAAAAAAAATGGAGCCTTCAGGTATAGCCACACTAAAAGGCTCAAATAATAAAACCTATAATGATAATGAAACTAAAGCTAATATCCTTAACAAATATTTTGCATCATCATTTTCTGCCTCAGGCGACAAGGAAATTTCAATAAATTTAAATAAATTGGAAGAAATAGGTAACATAACTGTAGATGAGATAGGTATACATTCACTCCTAAAAAACTTAAAAATAAACAAAGCTACTGGCCCAGATGAATTACCTGCCAGGTTATTAAAAGAATTAAGCAATGAACTGTCCCCAATCCTTGTAGTTCTTTTTCAAGCCTCTCTAAACCAGGGTAAAGTGCCCCAGGATTGGAAATTAGCCAATGTAACGCCACTCTTTAAGAAAGGTGATAAGTCCGACCCTGGTAATTACAGACCTGTATCACTTACTAGTATCACATGTAAATTACTGGAACACATAATATATAGCAGAATAGTTAACCACCTTGACAAATATAATGCCCTATGCCCACACCAACATGGCTTTAGAAAGAACAGATCATGTGAAACACAATTGATAGGCCTAATAGATGATCTATCAAAAGGCTTAGATAATAATGATCAAATAGATACAATATTACTAGACTTCTCAAAAGCATTCGACAAAGTTCACCACCTTAGTTTACTCAAAAAACTTAAATACTTTGGAATCTCAGGTCCCTTACATCACTGGATCCAAGATTTCCTATTGGGTAGGGAGCAAACTGTAATAATTAATGG
>MUZC01000004.1:945554-979809 GCA_002072015.1 Radix auricularia | reverse complement strand
TCTAAATCTACACCAATAAAGGTTAACTCAGGAGTTCTACAAGGAACTGTCCTAGGTCCCTTACTATTTTTAATTTATATAAATGACTTACCCAACAATATCTCAACAGGAACTAAAGTTAGGATATTTGCTGATGATTGTATAATCTATAGAACAATCAAGTCAGAACAAGATAGCAACATTTTACAAAAAGACTTAGATGAATTAATAAAATGGGAAACTAACTGGAGTATGTCCTTCCACCCAGAAAAATGTCAACTGCTAAGAGTAACAAAGAAAAAGAAACAAATAAATTCAAAATATTTCATTCATGGAAAAGAACTAACCCAAACTAAAGATGCGAAATACTTAGGAGTCATAATAAATGAGAAACTATCTTGGAATCCCCATGTCAATGAAGTTATTAAAAAATCAAACAAAACCTTAGGCTTTATAAAAAGAAACTTTTACAAATGTAACAAAGATATAAAACTAAAATGCTACCTCACCCTGGTGAGACCTATACTAGAATATGCATCTTCTGTATGGGACCCATCCACCAAAGAAAATATTGATAAGTTAGAACAAATCCAAAAAAGAGCTGCCAGATTCATTACTGGAGAATATTCAAAACTGACAAGAGTAACACCGTTAGTTAAATCATTAAACCTTGAAACACTAGAGGATAGAAGAACCAAGAGTAAATTAGTAATTATACATAAGGCAATTACTTCTAATTTAGAAATTCAACACAAAGATAACCTAATACAACCCTCAAATAGACATAAAGTTAAAAACACCTTTCTTATTCCATATGCAAGAACAAACACATACGAGTTTTCTTTCTTTCCTTCCGGTATTCAGGCGTGGAATGGGTTGCCTGAAGAAACCAGGAAAGCCAACACTTTATCATCTTTTAAAACTCTAGTAAGAATACAGGACTAAACACAAACCATAGAAATACGTAGGACGCAATAATCTTCTGTACAGAAGGAGCGTCTGTACCATATAAGATAAGATAAGATAAGATAACTACTTTAGCAAATGTGTTTTTAATTTCTCCACCATTAGGATCATAGGATAATACTCGTACTTAAGAATCATTAAGGGGCTTGAATTTTGGCATTATAAACTTTCACAGTATGACGCAATCATACTTCCAAGCTTCTTGGACTTTGTGTTCAGTAGAATTAGTGTTAGATGCATTTATATCCGATATGGAGTTTAAAGCTCTAGTAGTTAAAACGTTACAAACATTTTAATGATTTTTTCTTTATTTCTTTTATTAATTCTTTTAAAAAAATAATGTCATTAATTCAAAGATGTGATGAAGACAAGTCATAGGAGTTAAACATGCCTGCACTGAATTGGGGCGATCCACACGGAAATCCATGATTCTTTTTTTTTTCGTATAGTTTTGTAGTTTGGCGTGTTTTTTTTTTTATTACAAGCCTGTTGTGTGATACCATTCATCAGACGCGCCACACTTATGGTGATGCATGGATTTGCTTGTGGGTTTGTTGTATTGCTGATACATGATGACGTTAATCTTCATGCAGGCGTGGAAACTATTTTTTAATGCAATATTAATATGTCAATCAAAGGAGTCTGAAGAAACTATTTTTTTATATTCGAACCAATAGAGCCACATCTGGCTTGGTTCAAAGGTCATGGTTTCCCGACATGGCTGTAGAATGTACAATTTTAAAAAATGTCAACTAAACAACAACAACAACAAACAACACCAACACCACCACCAAGAACAAGAACAATAACAACAACAAAAACAATGAATTGAAGACATTTACATGTTGTTTTAAAAAGGATGAAATATCAAGATATTAATGTTAGATCCGTGTATTTATTTTTAAATGATAGAGTGCTAATGTCTAAAATAATTCTCCATAAAAATATTTTTTTTTAGCTTTATTGAAAACAACAACAAACTTTTTGATATAAAAACAAACTGTTTTATGTGATATGTTAAATAGATTAATATAAAAAAAAAATTATTAATATTTTATTGCTGGAATATCTTGTTCCCATACATATTCATTGCGAAGCAGCCATTTTTTGTCAGCACAGTATTTAACATTAGTTTATACTTGTTTGTTATAGTATTTTAATTTATTTGTACACGATTCTCACACTACCACAAACCGCATCCCCATTAATCGCACCATAGTTAGGCTTTTCTCATCAGGTGGTTTTTGACTTGAGGGTGAAGCCAAGCGAAGCTGCAAAGTTACTAATATACGACGCGTCCATCCAGATCAGCGTCAAGAACACCAAGGTCAAGGTCACTACCCCAGTGTATCCGACGGTCTTGGCCGAAAACCTGTTGTCCGACACGGATAACTTTTTCCTTTTGGAAGCGGAAAGACTCTGTAGATAGAGAGGGAAATTTAAGTAAACAATGATTCTTGCTTCGACAATGAAAGGACTGAGTTATATTAGTTACTAGCAATTTACCCGCGCTTTGCTGCGGAAATTAGGATTTCAGTTAGCGTTGAGAATACGGGTAACACAAATTCAAAACACCTATTGATTTTAATCTGAATCAAGATGGATATACTAAATATATTAACTTCAAAAGTTCAGGCTCCTACATACATAAGATCTTTGAGATTTAAAGATGCGTCTTTTTTATATAACTCATATTGGGGGGAAAAACTATGTTTCGGCAATCATCCCCCTAGTGAGAGGTGATTTAATATTTTTGCCTTTTACCATCGCGGGGGAGGGGGGTACTCAACAACTTCCAAAAGTTTAAAGTTTCTACCTACACGGAAACTTGGAGAATTAGTGTTGATTCAGTTTTATATAGCTCATTTTAGGTGAATAAAAAAGTTTTGGGCCCGACGACCCATGAGAGGAAATTTTTTTAATTTTACAATTATTTTTCCTTGTCTACCTACACGGGAAATAAGATTTTCAATTTTTATAAATCTCATATAAGAAAAAAAAACGTTTTTGGGGCCCCGGCCCCCATGAGTGTGTATTTCTAAATTCTTTTACACCAACTTTCGTTGTGAGAGGGTAATTAACAATTTCCCAAAGTTTCATGCTCCTACCTACATTCAAAATTGAAAAAATAGTGATGAGTCGGTATATAATATAAGAAAAACGATATTTGGGCCCCCGGTCCCCCATTAGTGGGAATTTTAACATTCTTTTTTGCCAATTTTTGTCGGGAGATTGTACTCAACAATTTCCCAAAGTTTCATGCTTCTACCTACACGGGAAATTGACAAATTAGTGATTTTCAGTTTTTAAAGAGTATATATTTGAAAAAAACTACATTTGGGCCCCGGTCCCAAGTAAAGGATATTTGAAATATTTTCAACCTGCTACCATCGCGAATGTGAATTTAGCAACTCCCCAACGTTTTATGTGTCTACCTACACGGGCAATAAGTGAATTATAGATTTTGACTTTTTATAAATCTCATATTAGAAAAAATAAGTTTTTGGGGCCCCGGCCCCCATGGGTGTGTATTTAAAAATTCGTTCACACCGACTTTCGTCGTGAGAGGGTACTTAACAATTTCCCAAAGTTTCATGCTCCTACCTGCACGGAAAATTGGAGAATTAGTGATGAGTCGGTTTTTAATATAAAAAAAACACTATATTTGGGCCCCCGGTCCCCCATGAGAGGGAATTTTAACATTCTTTTTATCAATTTCTGTCGGGAGCGTGTACTCAAAAAATTTCCAAAGTTTCATGCTTCTACCTGTACAGGAAATAGGAGAATTAGTTATTTTCAATTTTTATATAGCTCATATATGGAGAAAAAAAACTTTTTTGGGGCCCCGGCCCCCATGAGTGGGAAATTTAACAATTTTTTTCCAATTATATTTGGGAGCATGTACTTAACACATTTCCAAAGTTTCATGCTTCTACCTACACGGGAAATAGGAAAATTGGTGATTTTCAATTTTTATAGAGCCCCTATAAGGAAAAAAATGTTTTTGGGCCCCCGGACGGACATGAGCAAGATTTTTAAAATTCTTTTTCGCCAATTTTCGTAGTGAGAGGGTACCCAACAACTTCCTAAAGTTTCATGCTTCTACCTACACGGGAAATAGGAAAATTGGTGATTTACAATTTTTATAGACCCCAAATAAGGAAAAAAAATGTTTTTGGGCCCCCGGCCCCATATGAGTGAGATTTTAAATTTTTTTTCGCCAATTTTCGTCGTGAGAGGGTAACTAACAACTTCCCAAAGTTTCATGCTTCTACCTACACGGGAAGTTGGAGAATTAGTGATGAATGAGTGAGTGAGTGAGTGAGTCAGTCAGTGAGGGCTTTCCCTTTTATTAGTATAGATAACTCTTAATTCTCTTCGTTTATTGAATTCAAGCAGAGATACACAAACAATGGCTTGAGTCTGATTTGGCATGACATGTAAAAACATAACTCGAAACATTAAAGGAATATTCTAAAGACAGAGTACGATCTAATATAATTGTTTTGTTAATTGTTAGTTATGTTGAAACATTTCAATAACAAAAACAATGAATAAAAAAAACAACTCCAAATCTAATCGTTCAGCCCCCCCCCCCCCACTTCATCCGCCATAGTTAACATCCATATAGTTTTTAAGACTACAAAGATCATTTGTTTTAGACACCAGCGCTATTTCTCCTGTGTTGGTCATTGTCATGCTAATATTCGTTACAATAATCTATTTGGTGTCCGTCAATAGAGTCTAGCGTCGCTAACGTATTTCAAACACAGAGACTGAACGATGAAGATATACAGCTTATTTGAACAACGGGAAATTAATTCCTCACTTTTTAATTTTAGCGTAAACAAATTAGACGTGTTTGTCATCTGATAGTCTTCTACTATGTAAGAGCCGTGTTGTCATCTGATAGTCTTCTACTATGTAAGAGACGTGTTTGTCATCTGATAGTCTTCTACTATGTAAGAGACGTGTTTGTCATCTGATAGTCTTCTACTATGTTAGAGACGTGTTTGTCATCTGATAGTCTTCTACTATGTAAGAGACGTGTTGTCATCTCATAGTCTTCTACTATGTAAGAGACGTGTTTGTCATCTGATAGTCTTCTACTATGTAAGAGACGTGTTTGTCATCTGATAGTCTTCTACTATGTAAGAGACGTGTTTGTTTATTGTTTTAGCAGTTGAACGACGGAGTTTGGAGGCTTCCTTCGTGTGTTTTGAAGTGAACTTGGAATGATAATATATATATTTGTACAGCAAATGCAAGTTAAGTCAGTAAGGGTTAACGAAGACCATGGACTGCGGTCTTAATTAGCTGTGTCGATTCACAGTTGTACTGTTACACACTATGTCACACTAGCTAGTTGGTCTTAATTAGCTGTGTCGATTCACAGTTGTACTGTTACACACTATGTCACACTAGCTAGTTGGTCTTATTTAGCTGTGTCGATTCACAGTTGTACTGTTACACACTATGTCACTGGAGCTATGTGAAACTGTCAAGCTTGCTTTACGTCATAAAATCCTTTTCACAACATTTTTAAAGTCGCCCTATCTAAATACATAGGATCTAGTTTTTGCGATTTCTATTGAAATATAAAAATGTTTTCTTAAAATATCTGACCTCTCTGTCCACCAGCAGGTTCTCGGAGACTATTAACTGTATCTCTCTTTTCCTGATCTCTAGATCCTGACTCGTCATAGTAAAGTTGACTACCGGACAGCTGCACCAACATCCTGGAGGTAACTCTACAGCCGTCATGTTAACGTCTATATGACATTGACATTTGTAGGAGTAGTTCATTGAATAATGGCATAAAATAAAAATATCAAAGACACATGACACATTTACAAGTCATTCAATGCTTCTATTAAATGAGCTTTGTGATATATAGAGTTGGTATTTCGGATTTTCATAACTTTTCCGCATTTAATTGTAATAACTATTGCTCACTTATGTTTAAAATAACATCAATATTCCTCTTTTGTGTTTCTTGTAGAAAATAAAAAGGTCTTCGTCATAGAAATCACTTTTACTCGGGCACTGTACACGACCACTTTCACTGTTATTTCATACATTCGCATTTACTTTATAAAACCTAATTTATTATACTTTCACTCTACTTGCCAATTTCATGTTGTGGTTTTTTTACATCATCGCTTACCACGGCCGATTTTCACAGTTAATTTGCACACAATAATTTTACACACTAGATCTATTTGCTAATTCTTCCTAAGACTTTTTCTTGCTCTCTTAGCTTCATCACACACTATGAGCTCCTGAGAAACTCTCCGTGTCACTGCCTTAAATCTTGGACCATTCGCTTCTTCCGTTTGCCTGGTTAATATCTCTGTAGTGACTACATCTGATTTTAGTTAACTTTTTGACGCGGTTTCCTATTCACCTCTTTACCTTTAGTTTTAGCCGCTATATTATTTAGTATTCACTTACCTCCCATAGACCGTTCTCTTCAACATAATCATAGGTTAAAAAAAATATAATCAGAAGTTTTGAAATGGTGAAGAATATTGTCCATTACATGTTTAGTTTAAAAATGCCTTTTGTTTGAAGTGTTTTCATGTGCTAAATTAATCCTTAACATTCAATAAAAGTGCTTTTATTGTGTGTTTTTTGAGCCGAAAACAGATAAATAAAAAAGTATTAGATTTTCCCTTAATATTCTGATAAAATATATTTGAAAAAAGTAAATAAAGTTACTAACCTTGAGAAAAGCACACATTTCTTTGGGATATCAAGCCTTTAAAGAAGCGGAGAAAAAGTTCAGACAATGGAAATGGCGATACTATTGATGAATAACTTAAGATGATTGATGGAAAGTAAATGATATTTTGATCGCGTTCTTAATACGACATCTAAACATTTTGGAGAAAATACGAGGTTGTTTAAATACTAAAGTTTAAAACTAAATCACCATCTTAAAAAAAACAAATTACACAAACTATTTGTGTAAGAAAACAATAAATTGAAGCTTTATTTATTAACTAATACAAAAAATATTAAACGTTTCGGCCCATGCCTTCATCAGTACAAAAACATTTACTTACATATATCTTAAAATTAAAACATATTAGAGTCTATGTGATTAAAAAAAATTAAAAGAAAAGAAAAACAAAAATAAACAAGGACATAGACTTAGAATATAAGAAAAAGGAGGAAGTTGAAGTATCTAAAGTAACAGTGAAAACCACAACGGGAAAACGATTTTGCATTCAGGTAAAATTGTGGATTTGATTAATTCCATATGGAGCCAACGTACCAAATCGTTTTATGAGTCTATTTTCCATGTGGACTCTATCATAGGTATTGGTTGCATATAGAATACCAGTAACTGCAATATCCAAAATGCCGTCATGGTCAACACTGTTAAAATGTTTAGACACAGGACACTGAGCCTGTTTATTTATATTGTACAGGTGTTCTCTAACCCGATCTCCAAGACGACGACCTGTGTCACCCACATACATTTTATTACATCTCTTGCAAAGAATTACATAAATCACGTTGCGACTGGTGCAATTGAATCCATCTTTTATTACGAATTGCTCAAGAAGGAAAGAAATTTTGTTAATTTCAACCACGTATGGACAAGTACTGCAACGGTTACGGTTGCAACCTTTTGTTCCAATATGTGCTTTCATTGTGGGAAGGTGACTTCTTACAAGTATGTCTCTGAGGCTTTTATCTCTCCGGAAAGCAAAAAGAGGAGGTTTTTTGAAGACCTGCTGAGTTAGAGGGTCAGCCATAAGGATTGGTCGGTTTTTGAGAATCACCTGGCGGGCCTTAAAATTATGGGGATGGAAAGTTAAAATAAATTTGGATCTATCACATTGATCGTGAACAGCTGATGTAGAATCATATGATCCCAAGACTTTGCGTTAGGGCTGAATAAAACAAACGATGCTTGCTCACATGATAGTGTTACAGCGATGAGTCCAGCCCAATGTCCAGTGGTAGTGGTCATAGTCTCCAACCGAATTTTCAGCTCCGTCCCGCAGATACGTCTCCTGATCAAAGCTTTAGTCGTCTTACTCTTACTCTATATCCCTTGATTTAAATACATGATAATTCGTGTATAGTAACAATAACAATAGCTGCTATAAAATATACTACAATTGATATAAGCACAAAAATCAACTTCAACGGTAGGGGACTAGCCTAGAGAGTTCAGTTAAATTAAAACGTGACCAACATCCATGTGTCTAGTATGGCACCAACAAACTCCCAACTGTCCAATTTTGGGCTTCGCAAAAAAAANCAAAAAAAAAAAAAAAAAAAAAAAAAAAAAACAAACAAACAACAACAACAACAACAAAAAACTAATAGTACCCCCCCACACACACAAAAAAAAACAAAAAAAAACAACGAAACAATAAATAAATCGGTGCTTCCCCGATGTAAACAACATCGCCTTAACCCGACGAGCAATATCTTTATTTTAACACAAGTTGAACGTTACATCGTTGTAGAAATTGATGAATGGATGTTCGACGACGGATGAAAAATTAATTCCATGAATATTCAACTAGTTTATTCCAACATCATCCTCTAATTATTATCTCTTGCAGTTGAGACTTGTGACACAGGTTTTAGTCTCATATAGGAGCTAATCTCCAACGACGAGGTTCAGCAATGTGGGAGGGGTTGGTGTATCCTAAACGGTGACAGCTTGGGCCAACCAAAAATACTCTTTTTGTAAGAGGACGAAAAACATTATTCCGCATCTAATCCTATTACACCTAGTTATAAACCAACAACCAGGAAACCAGAAAAGCAAACACTTTATCATCATTTAAAACTCTAATAAAAATCCAGGACTAAACACAATTCATAGATAAATGTGGGACGCAATAATCTTCTTTACAGAAGGAGCGTCTGAATTATAGAAGATAAGATAAGACAACACATCTCCTCTTTGACATCAGGTCTTACATAAATCTCCACAAATTATCGTCAAAATAATACTAACATTTGGCTCACGGTGAACACAAGAGGAACATAAAATACGATTAGCTAGTGTTAAAAAAAATTATATGTATTACATTCACACCTGGCATTAAAGTTATGACAATAAACATGAAATACTACTGTGTTCACATAAAATATTTATTTAAAAAATCAAACAAACAAACAAAAAACTCACCTGAAAAGTGATAATTCACGACAAGTTAATGGCTATATATCACTTTTTTGGGAGAATATCGCAACTTCTTGTGTTATATCTTTATTAGTTACGTGCCATTCAATTATTTCAGTATTTCAATTCTTGACTACAAACGCACTCTATGTAATTTGTCATTTACAATAACAAGAAAATACTGGGGCCACACTTTTCGGGCGAGATTCACATAAGTTCCAATAGACAGCAAAAGCAAAGCATTTGTTTAAAAGCAAAATAATCCACTGCTTCTTTAGTTTGGAAGACAACATCGATTTTTAATCACAATTTCTCTTACCCCACTTCTCCTTCTCTTACTTTCTCTCTCTCTCTTCGATTCATAACGCCTCCACTGAAGGGTCTGCTTTTGATTTCATTTCCGTGGTTTTGTTTCTGACTGCTTTTAGAGTGTCGCAGAACGGATTCTGGACTTTTCGATTTCCAATGGAGTCACTGTTGTTAGTTGTTGGAGGGTCGGCCTCCGATGTTTGGCCTGCCCCTAAAAGGGTGCTAATTTAGGTGTGCCGCTGACTTTTAGAGTTGCTTTCCCGTGTGGTTTCGCTTAATTATTGATTGGTTTATTGTTTGAAGTAAAAAAAAAAAAAATAATTTAAAAACATTAGCTGCTGATGCTCTTTATTTTTTATATAAGGTATTTATACATTCTTTTTTTTCTTTAGTTAAGGTGTTGGTTTTAGTCACCAACTGTATTAATAGCTGTATTACTGAACCAAATGGTCGTTTTCTGTCAAATCCAATGCATATGTTGTATGGATAGAAAACGACTTTACGGCACAGTAGTAGTACCGTACGGGTAAGTATGCTATGCGATGGTACAGTCCTTCTGTAATTACGTTTCTTTTTTAATTAAACTATTGTTGCAGTGCAAAATTAAAATGAGTTTACATTAATAATTAGTGAAATACGCAACCGCATGCAATATTATTACAGTATAAATGAGTACGAGTGTCTTTAGAAAGTGTTTGGGAAGCATTAAGTACCATATATAACCTAATACACAGGCACCCAATATTCGCGGTTTTTCGCCATTCGCAGGGGAGTAAAAAATGTAACCCTAGCGAATAACGCAGGGAATACCGTACTGTTACTTTCCATTTTGTGTTGAGCTGAAATTTAGCAGGTATTCTAAACACTACACCATTGCAGATCACATTTTAAAAAGCGATACAAACAAATTAAATATTTTTAAAAATAAATAAATAAATTTATAAAGTAAACCAACTTCTTGCTCCATAGAAATGGCAGCATTTTTATAGCATAAATATTATTACAACTCTTGCATAGCATAAAACATTTTTTTAAATACTGGATTTCAACTCTATGTTATTAGGCATTGTTCCATCCTTCAAATTTTTAAGGGAGGTTTTTTTTTCCTTTTTAATTTGAACTCTTCAATCCCACCAAAACCACATTTTTAACGTCTCAAAATTTAACATACAATTAATGCAAACAAAAGAGCCTACCACCTTAAAAGATTAATGTATGAAATATTGAAAGACAATCTGTAGGTGAATATTAGCAAGTAGAATTGTTGCAGTATCCTCCCTTGAAACGTTTCTTGTACCTGGTGTCTCGATTTCACAGATCAAAATCAAAATGGTTTTGATAGCCCAGTGAGTGTTATGTAAGTGATGTAATCATAATAGATAAACCTAAACTCAGACGGCTATCTTTGTAATGTTCGTTTTTTTTAAAGTTAAAAAAGTGTTTATTATCGTTTAACATTTAAACAGTACTTTAAAAAAATATATTAATAATAAAAGTTCAAGAGAGTGATAAAACGGACAACTGATCATAATTGACCCAGATAAAGTAAGACTACATGTGACATTATACAAGAAGACAACTTCTCAAAAAGACGCTTTCTCAAAATTAAAACTTTAAATAAAATTTATTTAAACAAATAAGAAACAAAGAACGACGAATTTATTTACATAAACGAAACCCGGCTAATTTAAAACCCTAATCACGAATCTAACTGGCCCCTGGTGAAACCGCTGCCGTCCTGACCTGTCACAGACCGGTAATGACCGCGCCGGGGACGGGAACTATTTTCTACGCTCTGGGTATCGCGGTAATCCCCGCGCTTTCCTTTAATTACACGGCCTTCAGGAGACCGCGTCACGGGCTGAGATTTCCAGGAAAACAGTATTTCCGGGACCGTGAAATGGTGGGAAGGGGTTGGAGAAGAAGTTGACCCAAACCTGACAGCAGCATCACAGCCTGACGTCTGGCTTATCTTCGTATCCAACAGAAACTTGCCTGAAGATAGATGAGCCAACAGATATGGGATCGGTGAATTATAAATTTGACAACATCCTGGTCAATCATGTGACCTTGTATTCAGTTCAATGTCGAAACTGGGCTGCCCTAATTTTTTTAATTTAAAAAAAACAAACAAAATTTATTGCAGTTTGAATCAACAGATTACTCCAAAATTCCACAACAAAACGAAAAAAACAAAAACAAATACAAACATAAGGAATACAAACATCATCTTCTTTATTGTCCGTGTCTTTTGATAACTGATAAATGAGATTGACATAACTTCTCCAAGTTTTTAAAAATATATTTACGTGAAAATTTTAATCTGTGTAAGGGATTCTTTCCTGACCAATATTTGAGAATGAGTCATTAAAATTAGGGGTGTGCCGGAATCCGGTCCGGAATCCGGTTTCGGCGGATTTTGCACGATCCGGTGAAATTGGGTTCCGCCGGATTTACATTTATCCGGAACAACCGGAATCCGGAGTATACCGGATTACGGAATTTGCCAGATTTTGCGACTCACCGGATCATAATCTGAAATAAAAGTAATTCTCTTTCCCGAATTCCACAAGATCACGATACATTAATCGATTGTTTCGCGAGCGTTGAGCTTGTTTAATGTTTAATATTCCGAACATACCAGAGGCTAGAGTCAGCACCGCTAATAGTGGCCAATCGGCCCAATCCCATACATGATAGTGCGGGGATGAGTAATTATTATTCGTGACGTCATCTTAACCGCAATCACCAATGACGTTGTAACAGAAATAATAAGCAACTATACTGCCCAAGCGCCTGGCCGCCAGCCCGCCACCTTACCGAGCACGGCAGACGACCATCAAATTGCGTCAAGCCAGCAGGCCTGTGCTGACCTAGCCTATCTATGAATACTTTTAGGGACATTGCGCCATCTCTGATTGGCTGGTCGGTTACCACTTGGTTACCTAACGCTCTTTGGTTTAAACGACGGTATGACGTAGCCGCGGCCCGCGGCGCTCAGCTGTTACAAAATATTTCGCCACATTGAATGCTTGAAATTGAAGTGGAGTTTATACTAAGGTTGTTAAGACCGCTCGTTTTTTAGGACCGGCTAACAGTGATGGTTAATTGTCTTTTTTAATATTTTATTTTGAGGACTCGTAGTTCACCGGTCTAAATATGAGAACCGGTTCAATCGCTCGTTAAAGTTACCGAGGCATTTTTCATTAGTTTCAAAAACCAACGCCTCGCCCCGTCCGTTGTGACGTCATGTTTACCTCTCTTGTGTGTGGTGCCGGTCAGCTCAGTCAACTCGCATATTAAAATTAATAATAATAATAAAATTAAAAAGCTACGGAGTAAACAATGATGATAAAATGGAATTTATTTAAAAAATCATTATTTTTCTATCGCCAACTCACCAGAATAATTGAATTTTGCGGCGCACACGTTTCCCCTCCCCGTTTTTTCTGTTCAAATAGGGTTTGAGCCACACTCGCCGTACTATTAATGTGATAATCAAATGCCTTTGACTAGCAGGAAAACTGTCACTAAAACCGAACTCAAATTTGTGGGCCGATTAATCACCCGGTATCTTTGCTACGTCTTTCAAATACCTATCGTAATATAGGTACATGCACTTCACTAAGGGGCATGCGCCGATAAGTTTTTTGAATGCCTGAAACAGACTATAAACCGGTGATCAGAAAATGCCGATAGGTCACGGGGTCATATGCTTTTATAGCTTTCTTGGTCTTTATGAGACACAGACTATAATTAATATAAATAGAAACAGCCAAAATCCGGAATCCGGAATAATCCTGATCCGGCGGATTTCGCATAAGAAAATCCGGAACCGGATCCGGTTGACAAAAAACGGATCCGGCACACCCCTAATTAAAATATCCATACTTTATGTTTATAATTTTCCTTTAAATAGTTGAGCGTGACTATTTAATTATTGACCAAAAAATAAAATAAAAATAAAATATGTTAATGGATTCATTAAAATAAAATGGAAAATTGATGGGAAAACAAAAATTTCTCTTCGGGAGTCTTTAAAAATGCAAGGTGGCCATTTTAAAATTCGGTTTCAGGTCGAAACAAATTACAATTCTCTAACACGAACCCTCTTTGCTAAATTAAGGAGGAGAGCATTCAATTGTAATAAAACTGTTTGATAAACATAAAGTGCTTCATTTTTAGCGCATTTTCGAGATGTCGAAATCGCTATTGCCCCCGTTTTGTCCGTCTGTCTGTCATCACCATGATCACAGGATCCATAAGTCCTAGACCCATGATGTATATATGTTTTTTGTATGTCCTGACCTGCCATTGGTGCATCAACACTCAGTTACTCGATCCGTTAAAAAACCCCGTTAAAACTACCAAAAAACTTTGCGAATCGAGAGTTAACACTGGCACAAGGAACGGGCGCCATTGCCGGAAGTCGAATACATAGTTTTTCAAGCATTCAAGAGTGGTGTGAAATCGTGCAAAAGAATTAATTAGTGTTTTTTTTAGTTGACGTCATTAAAATATGTGTAAAAGTTTAGAGAGTTTTACTTCATCATTTGTGGTGACTTGTAGTTAGATTAAAGAGAAAATAAAAAATTTTAAAATGTAAAGAAATGACTTTTAAATTTAAAAATGTCAGGTATATTCATTACACAAGAAAATTCATAAAAATATGTCTAAAATCTAAACACAATTACTGATAACTACATAATGCTGATATCTAACATAAGTACTGATACATAATACGAAAATGCGCTAACACGTCCTGAGTTCCAAAAGGGACCAGGCTTAACATGATTTTTTTATATGCAAGAATAAACTGGAATTCGAGCGTGACATTGGTTGTCTGATAAAAGAGGGGAAATATCCAGGAAAACTAAAACACTATCAATATTTTAAACTCATTCAAAAATGCAAGGCTAGACATGAACAAGGGATATAAGTAATTCGCAATAATCTTCTGAATGTAGGGAACGTCTATAATAGTTAACATAAGATGAAATGTTAAACGAATGATTGCTATTATAAAGAGACACATTATTGTTGTTAAAACCTGTCACATGATTGCTATTATAAAGAGACGCATTATTGTTGTTAAAACCTGTCACATGATTGCTATTATAAAGAGACACATTATTGTTGTTAAAACCTGTCACATGATTGCTATTATAAAGAGACACATTATTGTGGTTAAAACCTGTCACATGATTGTTATTATAAAGAGACACATTATTGTGGTTAAAACCTGTCACATGATTGCTTTTAAAATGTTTTAAAGCAAAGACTGTCTCTGTTGAATATCATCTAGAACTAAATGAACAAAATAAGACAGCTCTGATAAGTAAGACAGCTATAAGAAATAAGACAGCTCTTAGAAGTAAGACAGCTCTGAGAGGTAAGACAGCTCTAAGAAGTAAGATAGCTCTAAGAAGTAAGACAGCTCTAAGAAGTAATACAGCTCTAAGAAGTAAGACAGCTCTGATAAGTAAAACAGCTCTATAAGTAAGATGGCTCTGAGAAGTAAGACAGCTCTGAGAAGTAAGACAGCTCTGATAAGTAAAACAGCTCTATAAGTAAGATGGCTCTGAGAAGTAAGACAGCTCTGATAAGTAAAACAGCTCTATAAGTAAGATGGCTCTGAGAAGTAAGACAGCTCTGAGAAGTGAGACCGCTCTGAGAAGTAAGACAGCTCTGAGAAGTGAGACCGCTCTGAGAAGTAAGACATCTCTGAGAAGTGAGACCGCTCTGAGAAGTAAGACAGCTCTGAGAAGTGAGACCGCTCTGAGAAGTAAGACAGCTCTGAGAAGTGAGACCGCTCTGAGAAGTAAGACAGCTCTAAGAAATAAGACAGCTCTGATAAGTAAAACAGCTCTCATAAGTAAGATGGCTCTGATAAGTAAGGCAGCTCTTAGAAACTACCGCAATCCAGTTGCAAGAATGTTTTTCTTGTATGCGTGTTTAGTTAAAAAATATTTTTCTAGGTGTGGAGATAGTAAATTATTTATTATCCCAACTATAAAACATTCTACAATTTTATGAGGAAAAAGCGATAAAATGATTTTCGATACATCGAATGAAATCATTCGCACAGTGCGAATACTTCATTTAGATTTAATGTCACATTCCTAACATCGGAGTCATTCTATGAATCGATATCACATATTCGATACTGCAACCATCAACCCCGCTTCCCAACCCCGAGCATCAAGAAAAGCCTTCCTCCGCCACAGAAGAAGCCCTATCTTAATAGCATCTTCTCCTTTAAGAAACGGAAGCACAACGTGATAGACCGTGTCCTGATTCCTGAAATATTTTGATGTTTCTTGGAACAAAGATAACGAGGCAGTTGTCAATACTCGACGCTCTAAATATTAATTTGTTACCCGAGCTGAAGCGATTGATTACTTCCATACAGCGACATCTACATGATCCAAGGGAAATTATTTATACTTCCTATTTTTCACCTTTTACACGTAAAATTATAGAAAAAAGCCCACGCAAAGAACATACGCGCATACACTAACACTGAAAAGCTATAATATTCAAGCGCTTACAGTTATGTGCGTACTTACCACACACGCGCACATACAAACACACTCACACCAAATTACATTTTCAGCAAACGAAATATTTTTCCAGTTCACAAATGTGTTTGTGTTCTAAGCCCAAAGCCAATTTTCTAATTAACGGTCTGGCGGAAGTACAAGAATTAACACTTTGGTTAATCTTTAGGTGGTTTTTTTTTTGTCATGAGAAGAACAAACAAAAAAATTAATAAAAAATGTTCTCAGATTTGTCTCTTAAACATATTGTCTGCTCAAAGCATTTCGACGCTCGCCTTAAAAAAATTGTATAGAGTCTATAGTCTAGTTAGAATGCACATTTAAAAAAATGTATAAACATTATTCTATTGATCCACACAATATTTTCAAACTGTCAAACAATAGAAACATGTCAAAAGATAAAGTCATTAAATTTCAACCTTATCAATAGAGTTGTTAAGAAATAAATACTTTTAATTTATTCGCTTACTATTCTATATGAGGTGGCTCTAAATTGACTGGAAAATAAGAGGAAGTTATTTTCAAATTGTGTTTTCAAAAAATAAAATTGTTATGAGATATTGCAGCTACATTGTCAACCTTATTTATTGGTATACATTAAAATCAAATTTAGAAACTTTAAAGAATACTCATTACAGGAAAAAAAATTCTTACAGATCTAAGAAATTATATTTTGTTTTAAGATTTGGAAAGAAAATCATGTGCCCCAAATTCTTCCAATTTTAGAATGTTTCTTATCTTGCGACTGTGAATAAAAACACCATGTTAAAAAATAATTTTAAAATTATTTTAGTACGTTTACACAGCTTCAAGAATAATTTCTTTTAGCTTTTAATATTTTACAAAATCCCCAGAAGTTGAAACATTAAGTTCGTGTATGTTCGCCAAGCGCATCACGTGAAATTAATCTGTTATTTTTTTACTTTCATCATCATCCTGGATTAGAAACGACCAGGGCGTTTATGTGCGCAAACAATCTGTGAGTTCAATATTTGACATGATCTTTAAAATCATGAAACCTCCCTGGATTATTACAGGTTTTTGTGACACCTTGATCGCCTAAACCCATCGCTGAGACACGTAGATGTGTGTGCGGTATTGATACGCTCAGTAGAATCAGAATCATTGATTGATGAGTGCTGTAATGGGGCTGCACTGGAGTCAACCATTTTGGTCAACAGTGTACAGAAATAATATAAGATGTTTACATCATCTCAGTCAATGAAATAGCTGTACTTGAAATGTTATCAGTATATCTTTACATATATATATCTATATTTAATCTATATTTATATACATAAATACATACANTAGACTCAATATAAATGAAAATTATTTTAAAATATATAATAACAAATTACATGTTGATTAAACGAACAGTTTGGTTTTCCAAGACTTTTTTGTGGCATACGAGCTACCTCAGTTCCATGTGTATGATTGTTCAGATCAGCTGGTTTAACATGTAGTCAATTAGACCTGCTTATCCTTTGAACCAAATAATGTCAACACACTCGTCCTTTTGCGTAGTTGATTAAAAGATGACATATTATAAAGAAGACATTCCAGTGTTATTTATATTTTCAACAAGAACGTTTTAGTGTTTCTTATGACATCATAAATTTTAATTTTTGGTTGTCAATCGAACTTAACGATTAATTAATCGTTAATTTGTCAAAAGTTATTAATTAAATTTAAATTAATCGTCAACAGCCCTAGTTTTAAATGGTTGAGAATATGGTCACGTTTGTGGTCATCAAAAATGACAAGGAATCCAGGATCTATAAAATTAAAATTTAAAATATTTTCAGAAATATTTGTTGGCCTCGTGCTTGCAAAGCATGAGTAAAATTTAAAAAATGTGAGACGACCAAAGAAAGCTTTTTAAATTCTTTTATATTAACTCGTGGTGTTTACTCGCTTGATTGCCGAATGCCTTGAATGCCGAAAAAACTTTGGTTCGATTTTTACCAATATCCTCGTATGCAGGCAACTCGTGGCGATGGTAAAAATAATCTATCAAAATTCCAAATCGATCGAATGTGCTATATTCAAATAAATGGATTTGTACATTATCTTTATTTATCTCCATGTAGCATCTTAATTTTTGTGCTAGAGTGCCGCGGTGCGTATTATATTGAACAGCCTTTTTAATACTTTCCTGTCGCGCTGTGCGGTGCTTATTATATTGACGATACATTTAAATATATATTCTGGCTCTATCTGTAAATTTTAATGCTATTAATCGCTAATCTGTCTCGCAGTGCGCACTATGTTAAACATGTTTTTTAAACACTTTTCCCGTTATCAAAGAGAGCTGTTATTTAGATAAACTAAAATTTTGTATTTCTGTATTGTCGTGCAATGCGTATTATAATGAACATTATTTTTAGTTTTGTCTCGTATATAAAGGATTGTTAAAAGCTTGCTTTTTACAAGTTTTCAGCACAATATCCAATGAAAACATGCGATTATATATTTGAAATGTCTGTAACGCATGACCATGCTGCTCCTGTTGAACCATACCAGATGAGTTAAGATGTTTTGAGGATATGTTAAGATCTCAAGGATGTGCAGGTCAAAAAAAAACCATAAAAGGTTTACTGGATATCGTGCAAGAAAAACAAAAAAGCTATCAGCTATCGGGTTGAAACAATGGCCAAACGATAGCTAATATTGTTTAGAACACGTTTGAATATGTTTGAAAAATCTAGTTTCTTTCGCCTCCCATAACTTTTGCAGCAATGTGTAGAGATAGATCTACATCTAGAATATATCATTTTTGTCTACATTTTTATAATTATTGATTTAAAATGACATTTTAGTAATCTAGAATGTTGGTTAATAAATGGGTTTTTCCCTCTTAGTGAATGCTGTTAGATTGGTTCGCGGTGTGCATTCTTGGTGTGATGTATCGTGAGGGGATATGACGTCATTTTTTGGTTTACTTTCAGAATTACTGATTTGAAATGACTTTTAATGTAATCTAGAATGATTTTACTTGAATAAAAAAAGTTTGAAATTCTTTGTTGGAAATTGCGTTTAAATACTCATTCGAGTATTTAAATCTTGAATACTACTAGACTAATGTTTTTATGTTAACAGTTTATTTTGAAACATCTTTTATTTGCATATTACGGAAGGCATGTTTTTCTGCTCTTACTATAAATATAGCCTTGTAAGTTTTCTATACTGCTCATAAATAATCTGAACTGATATAGTCTAGTCTAGTTTATGTTTCAGTTAATTTCTCATATAGATCTAATTATACACACAGAAAATAAAACTTCTATCGTGATGCTGCTCAGAAGAAATGGTTGGAATTGGAAAATAAAATACTTTTTTCTATCCATTTCTTATGAAAATTCGAATCAATGTTAGTTTTTTTAAGTGACTTAAGGAAATTTAATGAACGACTGAACATAGAAATCATTTGGGAGTCTAATATGAAGAGCATGAGATTAAAATATAAACCACTGATGAAGACAAACTGAATTCTGACATTGCAATAGATCTAACTTGAATTTATTGGTGTTTAGAAAATAACTTTTCCTTCAAACTACTGCCGAGTTATAGGGAAAGATGGTAACAAAGAACATATCTTTCCCCATGGGTTTTAGTACTCTATACAAATAAAAGTGATAGACATTTCTTGATCCCCCATTAATTTTTTTTTTCGTTTTGTTTTTGAAAAAGAAGAAATTTGGCTTTAAATTCATATTCTCCTATTAATTTAGTTATATACGACTGCGATGAACTCTGCAGTAATAAAAATGTGCAGATTTGAGTATATTAAAGAATATTCATTTGTGAACTTCGTTGGTAAAATATTTGCAACTAGTCCATTTTGGTGGGTGTGTCTGGAAAATGTGTTCAGAAAAGATTTTGTTTTGAGGCGAACAGCCACTTGTTTAACATCTTGTGATTGTTGCTGTATGCTCCAAAGTTGTCGAACCAGTTTATTGATTTAAGCTATAATTTCTTATGTCCGGAGAAGCATATCTTGTCTCAACAAAATGTCTTCAATGAGTTATGCCGTGTTGATTTAATTCTCTGAGTTTTGTTATTTAACATCATACATGTGTGGTAAATTAAGAGTTTTGTTTAAAAAATACAATTATATTCTGATAGTTTTATGCTACACTATACATAATTTTAGATAATCTCTTAATAAAATACACATGGAACTATCCATATTAAATATTATTTCTGAATGAAAACGACACTTCACACTAAATTTTACATTTAAAACAAAAACAAAGCATAACCTCATTGTTTTAAGCAGTCCTTGCAAGGGGCACTACCCATCAGTTCTATTGGGATGGGAATAGTCAGCTGTCCGGTTTCTCCCCTTTGATTCCATCGTTCAATATGTTGCGTTGGATCTTCCTCGGCATCCATCACTCCGTTAAGTTGTTACAGGGGCCCTAATCTCTTAATGTTTCATACGCCCAGACATGGGTTACCCCGCCACGGAGAAAACGTCTATTAAAGTTAGTTGATGGGGCACCATCTTCAGACTGACGAAGGTCTGTGGTTGGACGGTACCGACCGATTCCTTCCTACTGGAAGTTTGTCGTTTGACTTTGCACGTGACTTAACAGAGGAATAAACTTACACAAGCATTATATTCTTTTACAAGTCCAAGAACTGATGTTGAATTCGGAGACTAAGATTTAAATATAACTTTAACATTAGGACTGAGAACTTATTTCCTTGATTGGAGGCCTCCAGAGTTTTGATTGTGTACAAAGTATCCTGGCAATGCAGAAAGGTCTCATGATTTTAACACGTGATATTGCATCCAATCGTCTGGCAGCACTTTTTTTTTTACATAAAACATCGAGCAAATTAATGTCATTTGATAAATTTGTCTGAAATGCTTTTATCAACCAATATTTTAAAATCAAAATAGTTACAGCACCTTTCGATGAGCAGTTAAAAAAAAACAACTCGTGTGCTGTGTTGTAACTTAATGTTTCAAATAAAATAATTTGAATATAGTGAAATTAAATTTTTTGTTGTTGCCGGTACTAAGCTTCGATTCAGCAGTGTTGGATGTCGCAACGAAAGAAATCCACAACGGACAAAGAAATCCCAAAACGCATCGCACACAATTTTTACAGCTTCTTTGAACAAACTCGACAAAATCAACTGTACTGACTTAATGACCCAACATTCTCTCAGCAAATAGCCAGTGGTGCTCTGCATCCCCCTTCTTTTCCCCCAGGTTAACCTCGTAAATCAAAGTCTCGTGTTTTGAACGGACCGTAATGGAGGCACTTTGAACCGGACAGAGATTAATGTTTGTTATTTCAGAATGAAGATTCCAGGCCTGACAGCCGGGCGGATCGATCGGTCAATTGGTTCTACAGATTTAACACTAGCTGCGTAAACGATGAGTTGTTTTTTTTTTCTTGCCTTATTTTGAAATGCGGGAGCTTTATGGTGGATAATGATACTGCATGTTCTCTTAGTTTACCCCTGGGGAAGGGAGCGGGGGTTATGTCACGTCTTGGTTTATGGCAACGGATGAAGATTACGAAACGAGTGGTGGTTGGGCCTAGAGGGTATGATATTCGGGCCGCAGGTGATTGAGGCCAGGGTTTGAGGGCACTTGCTGGGGCCCAGGAGGGTTTGGTCATTTTCATGGTTGTTATTTTATAGCTCTGGGTATAGAGGTTGGGGTTTTAGGGGTCGGGTATAATGTATTGTTGGGTTTTTCGGCCATGTATATTTGCGGTTGCCAGCATTGTGAAAGACTGCTGTAGGAAGAAACTAAATTTGTTAGTTATTGGAAGGGATTTTCTTCACATTTTTTTGCACGTATTTTCGTTTAGCGTCTATTGGAAACACTTGATTAGAAAAAAACATCTATGAGATATTAATTTATATAATTTTCCCCTTTTTTGGGGGACATAATCCTTAAACGTAAAACCGGAAAAGTTTTTTGTTGATCATAAGAAATTGTTTTCAATCGTAGTCATATATTTGTTCCACAATTTACAATTTTGGACATTATTTTTTAACAGCCCTTCCAAGCTTAGCAGACCATGGTAAATGAATGATACAGAGAGTGGAAAATATGTGTCTATTTTAAGAACGTAACGGGGAATTTAATGTTTTTCAAAACATTTTATTTACTCAAAGGAAATTTCCAAGATTACATTTTGTGATGTATTTATGTATTTCTAATTCGGATGCTTATTGCACATTAAGATAATGGTGTATGATGTATACACTAACTTTCTGTATTGTAAAAATCAAAATGTTCGTTCTATAGATAAATCTGTGAAATATTTAATGACCAAGTCAGCTATTTCTCCAACAGCTTGTATTTACAACATTAGGAGATACATTAAGTGGCCCAGTCGTAGAGGCTTGCGATGACATATATTCAACAACCTTTTGAGACGGAAGAGCCAAAAGTTACAATCAACAATATTTCCCAGAGCCACTAAAATGACTTTTGAAAATGAAATAATATAATTATTAATATTTTTTCATGGAACTGGAGAGCCACATGTTGCTCACGAGCCGTAGGTTGCCACCCCTGATGTAAAGAGATGGACTGAAGAGCGACATGTGGGTAACAAACCGTAGGTTGCCGCCCCTGATGTAAAGAGATGAACTGAAGAGAACTGAAATCTCCTTGTTGGATAAAATTCAGATTAACGAAAAACAAACACGATGGCGATTTCTCTGACTTTCCTCATTCACATCAAAAGTGTGTGATAACAGTATTTAAAGATTGTGTAGATATGATGTTAGTGAGGTGCCTATAATACGAAAATACAAATCTATTAATTACAAAATGTATCGCTAGTGCCATTTGAAAAGAAATTTGAAATAGAAAAAGTAATTATCATAAACTGTTAGACAAAATGTCCGTAAGAGATATATACCGCTAAGTAAGGAATTCTGTTTCTTGGGACCATACATTAACATTTTAGTTATGGAAAAATTCTTAATTTTTATGGTTTTATACGTTCCATTAATAAAGATAATGAATTGTATAAATTGACTATAATACTGAAACATTGCAAATAAAAAAAGCAAAGGACCCGAAGAAACCATTTGGTACTCATTCATCCATCGATTCCTTTAATTCCTTGAGTCCCGACAAGTGCTTGACATCACAGCAAAGGGACGCCACCCCTGGCTCGTGTGGTTGGGGGGGGGGGTGGGCGGGGGCTGTCTGCAGCATCAGGTTCTTAATCCGCGGTTCCTTTTTTTTAACCGCCATGCGACAGGTCGATTTTTGACCTCCAATGACCTGTTCTCGTGTTGCAGTCGTGTCGTTTGAGTCGCGTTCGTCTCCACCCTTCCAAAGTCGACTACGGGAATCCTAGATCTATATTACCGTCCACTTCAAAGAGGTAGGCTGTTGATAAATCTATAGGCTACATATGAAGACGCTTCACATTATTTATAACTTAAACATCATTATTTTATTTCTTCAACTTATTATAATGTATTATTTTACCATTTTTTTGTGATAGAGGGTTTCATTTGGCTTATATTCTTTTTTTCTAAAGATCCCGCCATTAAAATAATAAATAACAATTAAATCTTTAGCGATATATCTTGATTTACAGGCATTCAAAAAAGTTTTACATTGAGTCGACTTAAAAGTGATAGGTCAGGGAAATTACTTGAGAAAAACTTTATAATATTTGTTGGACTGTTTTGCCTTGATTTTTTAAGTTAACGACGAGAAATAGATCGAAGTGGAAATCTTCTGATGTCTTTCATTACAGAACAAACACATAACAGCAAATTTAAAACATCAAATTCCGAAGGTGCTTGTTATTTCCAATCAAATTTAGGTTACAATATTAGATCAAATGAAGAAATGTCAATTTTTTTGCCAATTGGCTGATAATAGGGTACTAAGAAATTTCTTTTCCAAAAGTGATTTTTAATAAGGGGTAAAAACATTTCAAGCTTTCCGAAAAATATTTTACTTTTGTTAGTCAACTCGTTTTATTGATATTTGTTGCAATAAAAAAAAGTAGAGTCTGAAAGACTTCGTTAATTTTGAATTAGTTTTTTACTCACCCATCGGTTGCCTATCAGGAAACGAACAGTAAGGGCTTGTTAATCCACTTGCATATTGTTCAATTTATAATGCATTGTGAACACACACAAAAATATCATGAAATTTCAAATTGAATTATGTTTCGCGTCATTTATCCTGAATGTCGCCAAAGAACTTTATCTTTCTTCCAATGTAATAAACAAATGTCAATGTTTTCAGTACTACAAAAAATCATGTTAAGCCTGGTCCCTTTTGGAACTCAGGACGTGTTAGCGCATTTTCGTATTATGTATCAGTACTTATGTTAGATATCAGCATTATGTAGTTATCAGTAATTGTGTTTAGATTTTAGACATATTTTTATGAATTTTCTTGTGTAATGAATATACCTGACATTTTTTTAATTTAAAAGTCATTTCTTTACATTTTAAAAANAAATGATGTATTCGACTTCCGGCAATGGCGGCCGTTCCCTGCGCCAGTGTTACCTCTCGATTCGCAAAGTTTTTTGGTAGTTTTAACGGGGTTTTTTAACGGATCGAGTAACTGAGTGTTGATGCACAAATGGCAGGTCAGGACATACAAAAAACATATATACATCATGGGTCTAGGACTTATGGATGCTGTGATCAAAGGTGATGACAGACGGACGGACAAAACGGGTGCAATAGCGCATTCGACTTCTCGAAAATGCGCTAAAAATTTACTAATGCTCCAACTGAAATAGCTACTTTAATACAATTTTTAAAAAAATTCGGAAGCCTGATTTAGAAAAATAGTAAAATTTTGAGCCTGATTAGGAGTGTAATTAAACAACGTCGTATGACTCTATCTAAACTGAGGGAAGTAGTAAAAGTTTTTTGTTATTTTTAAAAGTGAGAACCCTTGGATTTTAGCTATCGATTACCGGCTCGATGCTGATGGCTGTCATTAGTCCAGGCGAGTCAGGTATTTTCTCACGATTAGTTCATCAAACACGCACTCGCTGATCTGCCATTTCGGCTTTGAGCCTCCTTCAAAATGAAAAAAAGAATGAAGTCTATATTTTGGCCTCACGATACATTCTAAAACGTGATTTTTTCAATTTAAAAAAAATACAAACTTGTAGATAAAAATAAATAAAAATAAAATAGAAAAACGCCTTGTGACAAAGGAACGAACGATAACTCTGAAATTGGAAGATCGTATGTCACACCCTGTTTCACTTTAAATTTTTTTTCTTCACCGGTACCTTCTGACCTTTTCGAGAAGAGCTGCCATCGGTCGCAGAGTAATTATAGTTTGTTTGACGCGCCTATTCTGGTGTTTGTTGCGTCATACAGTTTGTAAAACAAATAAAAAAGGTTTGTCATTCATGACTTGAGAATGCCTTGCAAGGTCTTGGAGCTGAAAAGTTGAGGTATTTTTTTCTGGTTTATTTGTCATGGAAAATGTGGGTTAAAAAACGGCAAACAAAATTTTCCTTATTTACAAAATTAAAATAAATATTTTCTTGTCCTTTGTCCCTAATCAGGATTTATTAAAGGATCCCAATCTCAATAACAAGGTGTTCCTCTGTGCATTAATCTCTTGTGAATTAAAAAAAAAAAATCCGTGCTAACTTTTCAATTTTTTTGTCACCAAACCTTAATAAAAATAGTTCAGTGGAAACAACTCATTCGTTACATCGCGAAAAAATTTGGCAGTACACATTTACACTTACCTGCAATGCACCCTCTATAATAACCCAAAGACGATTATATTAAGGACATGTTTACACGTGCAACTGTACGCATTACAACTAGACCCAGAACTTGTTTCGGTTCTTTCTGGGAGATTAATACTCAGGGCTGTACGCAATGCATAGAAAAGTTCTACAATTAACTAGGGCTGCGGAAATTATCGATTATTTTCTCGATTAATCGGTAAAAAAATTTATCGATTAAAATTATTTTAATCGATAAATAGCGATTAAATTGAGGAGGTGGATTTAAATAATTTTCCCCATTTATCAATAAATGATTAATAATTAATAATGATTTGCTTTTTTACATTCAAACTTCTCCATTAAAAAAAAAAGGGATCTTCTAAGTTTAAACTTTAAAATAAGCTCTTATATTTAGATTTAAAAAAATGTTAATTGCCTGTTTTTGTTACTTCCCTTGAAATTTTCAGTTTAATGACGTCATACATCTTATTTTTAGCTTAATCAAAATTATCGATTAATTATTCGGTAATTTTTCAAAAGTTAACGATTAAATTTAAATTAATCGATAACAGCCCTACAATTAACATAAAAGACCGGGAGACTCGAATAAAAAACAACAAATTACACAAACTATTTGTGTTTGAAAACAATAAATTTTAGCTTTATTATCAACTAATACAAATATTCTGTATGAGACTCGGATAAACGACGTTTTCCAGAAATTAGCGTTCTGAAAATAGCTGCTTCATCGAAGACTTTAGTTAAAGAGTCATAATTTCTACTATTTATTTTTAAATACAATTTCCATTGGGAATGGCGTTTAAAGATTCGAAATGTCTATCCTGCTATTAGAGATTTGAACAGCAACTCCCCCTGAACCATACCAGATAGAGGGTTCGGGTCTTTTGCAAATGTGTTAGGGAGGTCCCAAGGATGTGCACGGGCCAAGACAAATACGAAAACATTAACTGGATTTCTTGCCAACTATAACATTTATCGGACTGAAACAAACGCCAAACGGTAGGTAATAATAATAATAATAATAATTATAACTTGATAATTTATATAGCGCTGTTGGAGAAGGATTTGTTGAAAAATCAGTTTTCGTTCGACTCCCGTAATTTTAGCAGCAATTTGTAGATAGCAATTATTTTGTTTAGCTTCATAATTATCTTATTCGAAATGACTTTTAATGTAATCTAGAATGATATTTATTGGGGGTTTCCCGCTTTTTGAATGCTTATGTTAGATGGTTGCGTGTCGCGCATTAAATTGACACATTCTTTTTTGTGATGTAGAGTGAGAGGATATGACGTCATATTGTGTTTAGTTTCAGAATCAGTGATTTGAAATTACTTTTAATGTTTTCTATAATGATTTCCCTTAATTAAAAAAAAACAGAAATTCTCTGTTGGAAATTGCGTTTACATACTCCTTCGAGTTTTTATTACATGTTGAAAACAACTTGCTACAAGTTAGCCTTATACATTATTTTGTAAACGTCCCTAGAAATAGCCGCTACGAAATGGTGATGGAGAACTTCTGGCCGTGAAATGCCGCACGTAGTATCAGGATGTTGAGTGGTGTGCTCCCATCTTTTCATTTTCTTACATAGGGCCACTTATAACGTCATCAATGTGGTACGTGGGGCCATTGAACAGTCAATGGCTTTAATAGCGAATTTATGAGAAAACAGCATTATGGCCATTGACACATTGTTAGACAACAAAAATTGTGTAATCTTGAACTAAATATGCATGTCGATCTGAAATAAATTGTCACTGTTTTCTAAATCAAATGAAATGACGATTATTGCTACAGAAACATTAAGCTATTGCCTAGAATTTAGGGGATGAATGCCTTTAAAACGTTCCATCTTTTAAACAATATTTATTATAAATTCATTGTAAGAGTTCTTACAAACTCCCCCGCCAATATCAGAACATCATATTCAGACTAAGTACAGGCCACAATCTTTGACAGGACATCTTCCGCAAACTTCGAATTGGAGAAACCGAAATGTGCCCCTGCGGAACAGCTGCAGAGAACACGGAACATGTGCTGCAAAACTGCCGCCCAGGAAGCTACCCTCCACGATAAACTGTATGGTGGACTGAGCCAATTGACAGCCACAGCGAAATACATCACGGATGTAGGGCTTGCGATCTAAATCCTCCTTCAAAAAGATTTTGAGAACGCAGAAGAAGAAGATTGTAAGAGTTCTTAAAAAATTTGGCATATTACAAATGTACTGAAACGTACGTTCCATTTAAATGTAAAAGTTGTTTTAAAGAAAGTAAAAAGAACACCGTAATGAAATATCAAAATGTTTTAAATAGGCGATAGTCTTAAAATTGTCTCATATCATCGCTTTTCTAAATATACTGAGTAATTTTACCAGCAAAATTAATTTTTAAAAATTGGCTGAATAAATGTTAAATTATTTAAATTTCTTTTTACTAAGCATATCTGTTTGATAAATGTTTAGTGGTAATACTATTTAAAGAGTGATTATAATTAGTTTGATGCCGCCATGAAATGTAACAATTCGTTAGGATTTTGGCGATGTGCTTGGATAAAAAAATTCAAAAATGTCGTGAGAACTACAGTGATAAATTCGTTAAATTCTTTCAAATAAATGATGATTGCTTTTGTATCGTCTTAAATATAAAAAAATTTATGTTAGTTCTTATTAAAACATTTTTACGACAAACGTTGTATGTTCTTCACTCAGTTGAAAGAAATTTTTAAAAAGAAATGAAAAAAAAAACCCCCACAAAATGTAAGCAAGTTTTTTCGTCATGTGAGCTTACTATGTAGACTTGTCAGTAGACTCAGGGAATCATTCGCCAAAAAAATCGATCAAATTCCATTATAGCAATGTTGACCTGGTCAACAGCACGGGCGATTCATAGATTTTAAAGAGTCCGCTGGTAAAAGTAAACCATGGCGTCTTTAAAATCAACATCTCGCCTCGTCAAGATCTCGTCACGGTCGTGATATGTGTGAGACAATTTGAGAGAGAGAGAGAGAGAGAGAGAGACAGAGAGAGAGAGAGAGAGAGAAAGAGAGAGAGAGAGAGGGAGAGAGAGAGACAGAGAGAGAGAGAGAGAAAGAAAGAGAGAGAGAGAGTGAGAGAGAGAGAGAGAGAGAGAGAGAGAGAGAGAGAGGGAGAGAGAGATAATATTCCGTATACAATAACAAACACTTTCAAATTTTCGTTCTTCCCGTTCGGAATTCGTGCATGTAGTGGGTTGCCTTAAGAAACCAGTTAAACCAACATCTTATCAACCTTTAAAACTCGAATAAGAATGCAGGTCTATGCGAAGGAGCGTTTATAACAGATAAGATCAGATAAGACATAGGAATAGAGAGACCAACACTGAAAAGCAAAGACATTTGCATGGAGAGGGTAAAAGAGATTTGTTGGTGTTGATGTTTTAATTCCTTAAAAAAAAAATTCACTGGATTTTAAGGAAAGAAACTATAAACAGGAGTTGTAAACAAAATTCAAACATAAGCAGGTGCGGAGATTTTTCTAAATCTATTGTAAATTACTGATACTGATTGGGGATTTCACGAAGATTTTAGGTCTCGAACAGACAAAAAGAAACTGTCAATTAAGACGGCCCTCCCCCCCCCCACACACATTTCTCACACACTTTAACTTATAGTACAAGGTAAGATATTCAGTTACACGATAACACCGTTTTTTATAGCTTGAAATTTAGATAAGATGATTTTGTGCTATGTATTTTGCTTACCTGGCAATCTTTATCGTCTAAAAATATCTTTTCATAAAGATATAGACAATGAGTGAAGACTAAATTATCGTCGAAAAGTCTTCAGGAATTAAACACATTTAGTACTGGTAAAAACAACACATTTCTAATAATCTGGATTAGATTTAAGAAAGATAAAGTTTAAGAGAGACGCATCAGACTGAAAATGACGTATAAAAACAACAGGACTAATAAACTAAAATATGTTTGTATAGTGTTACATCTCTTTGATCATGTTGATACGTAGAAGTATTGCGGATACAAATGACTCAACTATCGTGTTAAAGCAGTCACCCTTTCCACGTTTGTACGTTTAACGTTGTCTTAGAAACACCATAAAAATATTTCTTACTCTTGTACAAAACACTTTTTTTTGACAAACATAAGTGTATTAGCTCTATCTTAAGTGAGTAAGCAATAGCAATACATTGAAAGCTAAAAATAAATAACAATAAAATAAAAATCATCAGAAATAATGTTATAAAAATATCATCGGCAATGGCCAAGGGCGCCGATGTTAATTCTTCAATTTATTTAAACTTAGTGTCTTCCTACCTTTTGGATATTTTAAAATGTCCGTTTCACAAGGGTGCCAAACATAAATTAGCCAAGGGCACGGAAAACACAGTTACGCTTCTGGATTCATTCACATGAGTTCTTGACCACAAAAGTCAGGTCAGAGATTAAATGGCACCTTGATAATTAAACATTCATTTATCGTCAATGTTGGTTGAAAGATCTCGCCCATTTGACGTTGTTGCTGTTGTTAAGCTTCTTGCACTTTTTAGTTTTTCAAATAGAAGCTTTATTACTAAGCGTTCTTACAGGAATATCTCTAATGATACTTTGTGCAACATTCATTGGAACTGTCCGAATAGTTAGACTTAGTGGGGACATTTTGAAATTAATTTGTCATTACTCTTGTATTGTGGTGAGTAACTCATTTAATTTTGATGCCTCTGGATCTGACTACACTCCCCCCGCCCCCCACAAACACACATTCCAAAGCCCCTTTTCTTCACCCGCTTACTCAAAATGTCGAAGAGTGAACAACGTGTAAAGTATAAGTATCAGATAATCATAATATAAATAATTATTTTTATGATTATTTTCAATAATCAATTTTCATAACAGGGTTCTAATTTATAAAAAAGTTAAAAAAGAAAGGTACACATTAGTTTAAACTTAATCAAGGTGAAACGAAACAACGTTTGGACTAATGTCCTGGAATCAGAAAGATGTCCAGCAGAAGACTTTTGAATGGTTCTCATTTATATGGCTTAATTTATTATTATTTTGTTTGTTTCCTCATCCAGACATCACAAGCTATGGCCCAGCATACTGAATTCATTCAGACATCACAAGTTTAGCGCCTGCGTACTGAATTCATTCAGACATCACGCAGTAAGGCAATGCGTGCTCAAATCAATCAGACATTACAAGCTAAGGCCATGCGTACTCAAATCATTCAGAGATCACACTCTAAGGCCATGCGTACGCAAATCATTCAGAGATCACACTCTAAGGCCATGCGTACTCAAATCATTCAGACATCACAAACTTAAGCCCTGCATACTGAATCCATTCAGACATCACAAGCTAAGGCCCTGCATACTGAATTCATTCAGACATCACAACCTAAGGCCCTGCATACTGAATTCATTCAGACATCACAAGCTAAGGCCCTGCATACTGAATTCATTCAGACATCACAACCTAAGGCCCTGCATACTGAATTCATTCAGACATCACAACCTAAGGCCCTGCATACTGAATTCATTCATCCCTTCGCTCACTGAATCATTGGTGAAAATGATTGCATTATATACCAATGACATAATATATTAAAAAATTAAACAAGTCAACAAGTAACTTTAAAAAGAAATTAATATTTTTTAAAAACATCTTTTTTATTAGGTTTCTTCAGAACATTAGTTTTTGCAGTTGTTCGTATTAATAAAACTTTTAGTATGACATATACGTTTAAAAGAGATCACATTTTTCTTTTCAAACATTGAACCTTCTCTTTATATATAATAATAGAAAAAATCATTCAACCGTTGAAATATCTTTCATTGCGTCATACACAACAGCTTGTCACATCACGTGATCCCGTATCTCTTTGTACAACCAATAAAAAAATCTCTTTCATGCACGGTATCTTGACATAGGTCCTCGGTGAATGAATTGCTCTCACTACATCCCAAATTTTTCCGCGAAGAGAAATTATGTGTTTAACTTTCAAAAACTCGAGTCATATTTGGAATAGTTATGTTTGAAGTGTCCAGCTCACCTACAAAGTTGCGTGTGTGTATGATGCCTTTATGTTGTGGCTTTACTTTCAAATATTTTAAATTATTCATTATACGTATATATATTATACATACATCCATATATATATATATATATATATTGTGCAAATTAGCTCTTTTATAAGTATGCGGCTACTCTAACTCTTCATGACCAATGTTAAATTTATGGGTTTCGTGATCTCTAGATGTGGTACATATTCTCTGACTCCGTGTCTCTGACTCTGTTGTCTGACTCTAAGGCTATGACCCTGTGACTCTGACACTGTGACTCTAACCCTATGACTCTGACACTGTGACTCTAACCCTGTGACCCTGACACTGTGACTCTAACCCTGTGACTCTATCACTCCATCTCGTTTTCCAAAAAAACTTAATGAAAATTATAATAATTATTTTGTAGATAGTTTTAAAAAAATGTTGCAAGACATAAGATGGTTTGTCTATTTAAAGAAGTAGTAAACGTTTATAAACTCATAGAAGTAAAGTCATTAATGACGTTTTATGTACACATTCTAAGTGGGTTAAAAAAGTTACGATTTTTTATAGTGAATTTCGTCAAATTTATCTTTTTGTCTCTCTCATGTCAAATTTATCTTTTTGTCTCTCTCATGTCAGATTTGTTGCGTGTTTTTACGCAGCTTTTATTTTTTTTTATCTCCGTCATTGCATGCGTTTATCGATTGATTCCTTCCCCTCCCCATCCCCTCAATACTTTCTACGACCCTCTCACATTCCAAGAAGATTCGATGTCTCGTGTCCCCCCTCCTCCCACCTCTCCCTCTACACTCTAGCCAGCGTTCATTACAGACTTGTCCATCAAGTATGGGGAATAACTCGTGGACCGTACAAATGCCACCCGTCGAGCGCTGGGCCGAGCTTTACGAAGTTAATAAACGCTGTCGCGGGTGTCAATTACGATGCTCATAAAAAAGGGGATGAAGACAACGAGGTCATGTGAGAATCCAGTTGTCTTTTCGGGGTGGGGGTGTGGGTAGGGGGAAGAGTAGCTCATGGAGTAATTGTGTTTGTATGAGTGTGTGTGTGTGTCTGTAGGAGCTAAGCAAAGCTAGAGAGGATGAATAGTCAAGTTCATGGCTAATCAGGGCAAGGCGAGGTGTCAAGTGTAGGGTAATGACACCTGAGTAGTGGCGTAGAGATTGAAGATGACCAGAAAGTATAAACACTGGTCAGTCAATGACAATACATCAGATCAAATCTTAGGACATATATAAACACTGGTCAGTCAATTACAATACATTAGATCAAATGTTAAAGGCATATATAAACACTGGTCAGTCAATGACAATACATTAGATCAAATGTTAAAGGCATATATAAACACTGGTCAGTCAATGACAATACATCAGATCAAATCTTAGGACATATATAAACACTGGTCAGTCAATGACAATCTATCAAATCAAATGATAAAGGAAAGTATAAACACTGGTCATTCGACAATACATTAGATCAAATGTTAAAGTGCAAATAATGAGGAGTTTTCTTGATTTTTTCAATTGAAAAACCATTCAAATTTTTACAAACAACCTTGCAGTAACTGATGTCTCTTCTTGTTAAATATATTTTAGACTGTATACGTACACGTTACCCATGACGGATCACTGTGTGAAACGTTTAAAAAAAATAATGATTGCTGTAGAAAATTAGCAAGTTTCAGTTGATAAAATCTCGTTCCCATCACCAAATACCCGTCTTATATCAAACTGATTATTTTAAAACGTAAATATTTTAATGAAATTATCTAGAAATAAGTACTTTTCAATTATGACCTGGGAAAAAAATTATGCAATAAAATAATATAAAAAAAGATTTCTATTGCTGTTTTAGTTACATGTATTTAAGCCTTTTCTCACTCTTAAAAAATGTATGCATTTCAATTCGCTGCTGATGAAAATACGAGTAGAAATACTGTTATCAAAATATCGATACCACGGGGTCTCCTTTTTACAATTTGACACCCGATTCCACATGTAAACTTAATTGGTCGTTTAGAAAAAAAATAGGCAGATGATATTAAGACACTCGTTGAGTTAGCTCGTTAATTAATTCAGATTTCACAAGCCAATGGAAACGAAACGAATTAGACTCTGGGAATTTTCATATTTTATGTGTGCTCCTCCTTCTGAAACTTAGAGAAATGTCTTACAAATTGTTTAATTCGTTTACGTGTTAGCAGGATCGAAACCTTATCAGGATTTTGTTGGCATCTATAGCAAACGAAGAGAATTTTTTATTTTTAAGTTAAAAAAAATTGAGTCAAAATACAGCGATAATAAAATAAAAGAATCGTATTTATTTTTAAAAAATATCAATACTTTTTTTAAAAAAAGGTTATGATTTTTGTCTCTCAAAAGAAGCGAGAGAACTCTTTGGCCATCATTAGAAAATTGGGAGGATTTCTCTGGAGTTATTTCCCATTAATCAGCGTGTTTGGGGTGAGGGG
>MUZC01000004.1:916140-927351 GCA_002072015.1 Radix auricularia | reverse complement strand
TCACCAAATTAAGCCTGATTAGTCTCAGCTATCACCAAATTAAGCCTGATTAGTCTCAGCTGTCACCAAATTCAGCCTAGTTTGTTTCAGCTGTCACACATTATATCTGATTTGCTTCAGCCGTCACCAAATTAAGCCTGACATGACTTAACTCGACTGTAAGACACTGTGAAAAGCTCAGCCCCTGCTTAAGACATTAAAATCTTTGGCAAAGAAGTTGCTATTATTTGTTTGCCAAAACCGTGTTGACTCTTGTGCGCGCGTGCGCTGTGCGTCGTATCAAAAAAGTCTGGTAGTACCAACCCTACCCCTTCCACAACGCTACCAGAGTTTATTTATCTTATTTCATAGGGAAGAGAAGTAAAAAAAGGCAAACTCGGATCTCTAAAGAAATAGAACTTGTGTAAATAGTTGGGTAACGATGGTTAGATTGAAACATAGACGCATCGATGGAACATAGACCTCAAGAAGACAGACTTTCAGCGGAGTACGGTCTGAAAACAAAAGTAGATGAAAGATAATTATTGTCTTGCAGCCGAGCATGTTGTTTTTAACTTGCCCCTTTTCTACCACAAAGACTTCATGAAGGATCCATTTTCTAGGCCTACTGAAAAATACTATATATTTGTTGTTCCATCTCTCTTCTAAGGTTAGTTGATATAATAAAATAATACTTAGACGATTTTTTTTCTGAACACATGAAGTATACATTATACCTTCTCACTTAATAACATTACCTTTCCAGTAAACTCTAGTTTCTCTCTTATCTTTCTTTATCTTCTTTTTTTCTCTTCTTTGTCTCTTTTCAATTTCTCTCCTTATATTCCAAAATCCAATTATTTGAAATTCCACCACATTCTCTGCTTCAATCTTCCATTCTCTTTAACTATAAATATTATTTATCTGCTTCTTGATTAAGCGAAATTGTCAATTATTTTCTCAAACACTATATACTACAAACTCACTCCCATAACCAATTCTTGTCTCTTTTCTTTACACCTTTCCTTTCTCACCGCCTCTATTTCTTTCTTATTCTATAACTTTATCTCCACCTCATTATTTTCAAATTTGACTTTCTCTAGTCTCTGTTAGGCCTGTCAACGGGTACCCGGGTCCCGGGTACCCGTTGCCGAGCAATTACCCGGGTAGTAAAATGGCGCCCGGGTACCCGTGAAAGTGTTATTGCAATATCTTTACCACCAGTATTTAAACTGCGGCTCTTCTGGGTTCAAATTTCGGCTCGCGAATAATTTATCAAATTAAAACTTTTCGTTTGAAATAAATATGGTGAAATGCGTAATAAGATGAAAATGCTTAAAA
Source organism: Radix auricularia (assembly GCA_002072015.1). Lineage (NCBI taxonomy): Eukaryota > Metazoa > Mollusca > Gastropoda > Lymnaeidae > Radix > Radix auricularia. The sequence continues at coordinate 926,031 of MUZC01000004.1, read as the reverse complement.
AGATATAGACTAGATCTACGTGTTAAAGGGAAATAAAACACGGTCCCGACAAAGTACAAAGTATTTTGATATATATTTTTTTAAAAAAACCAGGAACAAGAAGCAAAAATCATTTAAAACAAAAAAGGCTTTAGTTCTTTGAATAGTTCAGGTAAGGAAAATAGAACACAACGCCGATAACTACTATTAACTAGGAAGGGCTAGAGATGACCTTCGCATTGGCTTTGAAATACGCCGGTCATCGTTGATACCGATTGAGCAAGCCAATGTTGTTTATCTAATCCCCCCCCCCCCACCGACACACACGTGTCTCCACTCCTATCTCCCTAAAATACTTTTTAAAAATATTTCAATCGTTGAATGATTTTCACTGTAATAACAAAAATACATGGTGGGGGTGGGTCTGTCCTTTCAGTATGACACAAAATAGGACACAAGAGCGATAACTAGGAATGGCTAGAAATGACCTTGGCTTTGAAATACGCCGCTCAACTTTGTTACCGATTGAGACGCGCCAATTTATTTTATCTANTGAAAAGTTTAGTTAATTAAAACAGTTGTCAGCTACAGCTATGAACTAGAAATAACCCGCCATGTCATCATACCATTAGCATACCCCCTCCCCCGCTCAAAAAAACCTTAGCACCCCTTTGCTCACTGTTTTTACACCACTGTACTACAGTAGTATTTCAATGTCATCATTTTACAATCGTTCACTCATTACATCAAAATTTGCATTTCCACAATAAGCAAAGCAGTAAAAGGCTAATGGTAGTAATAGGGGGCATAATGACGAAAATTTTGAGGCATTTCGAACGGGTAACCCGGGTACCCGTTCAAACTTTGGACGGGTACCCGGGCAGCATTTTTCAACAATATTCACAGCCCTAGTCTCTGTTCATCTATATTCTCTCTATATTCTCTCTATATTCCCTCTATATTCTCTCTATATTCTCTCTATATTCCCTCTATATTCTCTCTTTATTATGTGTTCGATCTCTTCTCTTGCAAAACTTTCTCTCTTCGGATATCCCAACATATTCCATTTCTCCTTTTCTTTTCCTCCGTTCCATACTTTACCGTTCTTTCTCTCTTGTTGCGATTGCAACACAGCACATTTGAACACCAGCCATTAACACAGCCCTTCAGTTATTCACCCATTCTTCACTTTCACCCCCATCTTACCTCACAGTTGACAGTAATCTTTCCAACATCGGCTTGACTTTCACGCGAACATTTAGAACCCTGCCGTTAAAATTGCATTTTTAACAAGTCTCTTCCAGGAATTTAAGGGACGGGGCGGGTGGAGGCTCTCTGTGATGAAAACATATTGAAATGTCAGTGAACCTTGTCTAAACTTCTTCATGGGATAAGGCTTCATAGTTTTAATGGGTGGTCCATCCTGTATTAAATGGGTGGTCCATCCTGTATTAAATGGGTGGTCCATGTTGTATTAAGTGGGTGGTCCATGTTGTATTAAATGGGTGGTCCATGTTGTATTAAGTGGGTGGTCCATCCTGCATTAAATGGGTGGTCCATCCTGTATTAAATGGTTGGTCCATGTTGTATTAAGTGGGTGGTCCATGTTGTATTAAGTGGGTGGTCCATGTTGTATTAAATGCGTCGTCCATCCTGTACTAAATGTGTGGTCAATGTTGTATTAAATTGGTGGTCCATCCTGTATTAAATGGGTGGTCCATCCTGTATTAAATGGGTGGTCCATCCTGTATTAAATGGGTGGTTCATGTTGTATTAAATCGGGGGTCCATGTTGTATTGAATGGGTGGTCAATGTTGTATTGAATAAGTGGTCTTAATTGATTTAAAGGGCTAGTCTTTTCGTTTTAAATGGGAGGTACATTTGGTATTAAAAAGGGGAACTTTGTTGTATTAAAAGGGTGTTCCATCCTATCCTTTATTAAATGGGTGGTCCATATTGTATTAATTATGGGAACCTTGTTGTATTAAATGGGTGGTCCTTTAGTATTAAATATGTGCTCCTTTCAGATGGTCCTTTTATAATAAATGGTTATTACATTTATTTCATATGTTTTCTCATTTGTAATACGCACAAATCGATTACGGCTAATCTAAAAAGAAAGGCAATGAACGTTTCGGAGAATCCAATGATTTCAGGGAGAACGCAATAAATATACCTTCTTATGTATGCGCTTCTTGCAGCTGAATTTTGGAGTATTGAATACTATCCACATGAGTACATAACGCTCGACTGTTTGGAGTCTTTAACTTACTTATTTAAAGAAAACTAAATAAATATTCTTGAACAATCCCAACCTTCACCCTCGTCTCGGTCATTTTGAGCAATCTTACTCCCCCCCCCCTCCAAAAAAAAAAAAAAAACTTCTCGAAGTATAAACCCTCTTTGATGGAATGAGAGAAAAAAAACGGGCTATGAAATGTCCACACGAGCTCTTGCGGTCACACAATGGTGTTTGATGTTGGCCTCGCTGGGAAGAAGACCGCGAGGAGGTGGCGAGACCATTGTCACCGAGTGCAGGTCGAGTTCTTGAAACTCACGTTATGACTGTGACCCGGGGGAGAGGGGGGGCTGTTGATAAAGACGGACGTTGATCGATAACGGATTAGCCAGTCTGTGTGAATCGTGTTTTACTCTGGGATTCTTTAGCCAGAATTCAGTGAAGTCAATTTCAAACAAACAAGGTTGGTCTCAATGGTTCTAAAAATGTATCTATTATGGGGACAGAAAATACGAAGTGAAAAAAGTTGTCTGAAAGATAGGATTCGGAGATAACTGATCGTTTATTAGTAGTGAGGATAGCTTTAAATTTCATCAGAATATTATATTTTAAAAAACCTGCAATAGTAAAGAAGTTTCTTTTGGAAAAAAAATAAAACAAAAACCAATTATTAACTTTAGCATGAGTAAAATGAAAAGCAAATACTGATTTTCAAAACAATTTTTGATTAGGGGCAATTCATAAATGACGTCACGCACCTAAAGGGTGGGTGGGAAGGGATCACGAATTGGTGACGATGTGTGACGAGGGAGAGGGGGTGTTTAAGAAATTTAACATCACATCAAAACGGGCTACTTTAAATAAAATAACCACTTGAATATTTGATTGCTTGAAATTTATTTAACATAGACGTTTTAGGTTTTCTAATAAAAAATTTCCATTATTTTCGAGTAAGCTACTCTTTCAGTTCTATAATAAACGCTTTTTTCTAATTTAGTCTAAGACGCATTAATATATTACATGTAAACAGGGGCGTAGCTATGGAAGGACAAGGGTGGAATTTGAAATCCCTCCCAAGCTCCCACTTGAGGGTTGCCCCCAAATAAGTGTCCACAATTTGTTTTACAATAAATATTATGCTACCGCCATGTATGTGGGGCCCCCAAGCCCATACGAATTCCTAGATGCGCCACTGCATGAAAATTAAAAAAAAAACTATTGGGGGGAGGGGGATCTAATTTTTAAATATGTAATTTTTTTAAGTACACAAATATGCACAGTCGTAGAGTATAAAAAGAAAGACAAACGCTAAACTGAAGCATACGTTCACAAACTTTATTTGCAGTAATTAAAAATGTCGTTTTAGTTCAAAGCGCATCGAAACTTGACAACCAAACACAAACCTATTGTAAATCTCATAAGCCGAATAATGGATATTATACATTGATATAGAAAATTAAATTTAGAATTACGTACGTAATATTAACATGCACGCGTAAATAAAAAAAATAAAAAAAAAAACGAAAGAAAGAAATCCGGACATTTAATACAATAAAATAATAACAATATTAATTACATCAAATAAATCATGACTCTTTTTTACTTCGTTCCCTTTACAAATTAATAAAAGCTTAAATAATGACGTCACGTCACAATATTTTATGCAGAGAAACGTCCTCTATTAATCTCGAAACCAACATTTTAAAAATTATTTTACATCTATATTTTCATTTTTTAAAAATAAAAATCGGGGGTTACCTCACATAGCGTCACGGATGGGACGGACCGACGGGATATACATTACAAATTATGTATATTGATGCTATTAACTCCGTGTAAAGCGCTGAAAGCCCGGCTCCTTGCTGGGATACAGCGCTATATAAATTATTATTGTTATTATTATTATTATTGAAGTTTCACAAATAAATGTTAGATTCCTTTTATATAAAATAACATTCTTTTTTTTTAAAGCCACACATATACGTTAACTGATACTAAGCATATTTTAATATACTCCAAACGTACTAATTTTTAAGTCAATAATTGATAAAGTGAATATTAGTAGAAGTGCAGTTTAAAAATTCATTTTTTTACGTTTACAGTTCGAACATTTTTTAAAATGATAACCAATTTTTAACCTTTGATATAACACTTGATTTTACCCTCAGGTCGCGAACATTTATCTCAATCAACATATTATCACATATGTGCTATCATCGGGTGCCAGCATTTTTAAGGACGGGGTGCTGGGGGGCGCGGTGAACAGACAACTGAGCACTAGGATTAATTACACGTTAAGAGTGCAGAATGCAGGATTACGGAATTTAGCAGCAGTCAGATTGGCTTAATGATCAAAGTGTAGACTTCTTTGGTTTCCGCTCTGCACCATTCTTTTACGATAGGTTGTTGCCCCTCAGTGAACAATCAGTATTTTTGCTTGTGAATATTTACCTTGATAAACACAACTGCATCAACTGGTTTAAACAAATAATTTATACAGGCATATTTTTGTTTATTTTCTTTATAACTGATATGAGCGTTTTTACGTTCTTCTCTTCGGAGAAATATTGAAACAAATGTATTTCATTTAATTATTAATGTCTGTTTTTCGACATCACAGTGCTGGTATCATAAAGTATACTTAAATTATGAATTTATTTTAAAATTTTAGAAAAGTTTAGTTTCTGATTTTTAGCTAATGGGCCCATGAAAAATTGGTTACAAACCTCGTTTTCTCAATTCAGATAATCCTGGAAGTCTTTAACACTCTGTGAGAAAATACACTGTGACCTACTTAAAAAACAACCAAATAATACATTTTCTCCAGGTTGCCCTGGTAACCTATAAGTTCTGGAATAAACTAAAAGAAAATTCCCGTATTGAATTTGAAGAAGACTTATTTCACCGCACCAGAAACAAATAACAGGGTTTAAATTTTTTAATTAAAAAAAAAAAAGAAAATTCTTATTTTTTTTAACAGTGCTTTGAAAACAGTGCGTAATGTGAATTGATATAAGGGCCTGTAGTGAAAGCGGTGGGGGGAAAACATAAAGAGAACTCATAAAACATGTATAATCAAATAAAAAATATTTTTGTTTTTGGAGCTATAATCAATTTTATTGTGAAAAAAATTAATTAATAAAATCCCGAATTTTGGCACCCAATCTTGCACAGTAATATTACATTAAAAGCACAACTGTGTAGAGTTCTTCCACTTATCCCTAATCTTTGACAAATGGTCCCTTTCAGTCTCACGGCTACGCGGCCGAGCAGATATCTAACCAACGCCGAACAACAGTAGTTTCGAATTACCATACAGCAAATTTTTAAAAGGATAATGTGTATTGCTTGTTGTGTGTACAATTTTTCACCCACTTTAAAAGAAATTAGCCCATGGATCTACGAATTATAAAGGGACGATACACTTTGGTATGAATTGTTGAGACCGTTACTTTTTAGTAACACATTGTGCAAGAAAAATATAAAATGTTATAAAAACTGCTACAAAAATAAAGACTTAGCAAACGGGCAAAAGTAGGCAGGAGTAGTATTGTCATAAGTTATGTTTATTTGATAAGTTGAGTTACTGGATGAACTAAAAATAGAAATAAACTATTGTTAAACCTATAAGAAATACTTTATGAAAATACGAAAAAAAAAACATATTAAAAACCATAACACAGAAAAAGGCAACACATTTCAAAAGTATTGTAATATTTTTTGTCACGCCTCAGACAGAATGCTGTCACACAAGTGCTGAAATGTGGAGGTATTCACTAGTTAACGGCAACAAAATTCTTTGACACAATTAAATGAAAAGAAAACCCAAACAAGAACCCATTTTTATTTGACATTTGGGTAATGCTAACAGAAGCAAAGCGATGATGGGATTATTCGTTTCGTATTTAGTAAAAGAAATAGTTTTGTTCCCAACGTTTCATCACCAGAAAAATACCCCACACGGTTTTTGTTATTTTTTAGCCCTGCCTTCAACTTTTTAGCATACCATATTGTTTTCCTTCAGGTTTAGCATACACCTCTGTATGTCTTTTATCAAGACTTTTCTTTTTAACACAACCGTTATCCATACCGCTCCCACATCATCACGGAAAACAAACAAAAACAAAAAGAAAACAACAACCTATAAAGATATTTGCTTACTGTGGAAGCAATGATTTGCTGATTATAGACAAATTTTCAAATCTCTTTGTTAAGCCTTTTGTAAATATTGCAATGAATCAATTCTGTTACATTAAAGATTTAAAAAGCAGCTACACGAAATAATAGAGTCGATGTCTGTGTATTTCAAGTTTTGTTCAAGTATCATTATTGTCATCACAGAATTCCTACAGGAGTTGTAACACAAATAAAGGATTAACGCGGAAAATTATCGCCAGTTGGAAATACAATTCTCGCTTTAACACTGGTTTCCATGAGTGAGAAGATAAATAAAACACATCGTCACTAATCTATCACGGCGTAAAACGTGGATGTTTCTATTCTGAAACAAAGTGTCAGTAGGAATTCTTAGATGCTCGTTGTTTTGTTGTTTGTTTTTACACACTACACACAAGGCTCACGGGAAGCATGTTACCATGCAAATGGTCTATTTTTAGACAATGATAAAAACTAAACGAATATGTTCGCGGTTAAAAAATTTTTTTACGGTTGGGGGTAAGGGAAGGAGGCTCATAAGAACAACATAATAACACATGTTGACAGTTCTACAAAAGCATGACAGCAATGCAAATGTAGCACAAGAAAAATGGTAGCATGAAGATATTAATTTTAATCAAGAACAGGACCAGAGCGATGTAATATGTCTAATCTCAAAACTATGACAAGTAATTTAAGGCCAGCTTTAAAAATGAGTAAGATATGCCTTTTAAAGTGGTGAATTTATGTATGATGAGTAAAGATGTTTAAAAAAAGTGAATATGAAATAATTTAGGTAGATCTATATATTTTTTATACTTAAAACAATATCGGGAAGGGGAGTCGGGCGAAAATTTGCGATTCCGAATCTCAAGATAATTATCTGATCTGATGCGATTCCAAATCTCAAAATAATTATCTGATCTGATGCGAGTCCAGAAAATGATCGAGACACCATCCATATATCCCTTCACTCCAAACATAAAATACTCATTGAAAGCCCCTCGTAAGCCCCATCGTGGCTAAATGGCTAAACCAAATGAAACAACAAGTACACAACCAGCGATGACGTCAGCAAGGCTGTGATCAGCAGACGTAGAATGAAAGAGAAAACAAAAGCATGCAGGGATGGGGGGGATTTGGAGGTGGGGGAGCAAAACAATAAATAGAAAGAGGAAAGTGAAGTAAGTATAAATTGCCTCTTCGTGGTTTATACATCAAACGCATTTTTGAGCAAACCATAGTAGACACTGAGCACTTTCACCGGCTGCAGACACTTGCAAACAGCAACGTGTCACGCTTGCCACCAGAAGGTCTGACCGCTGCAGTGGCGTAGTTAGGAATTTTTAGGGTTTTGGGGGCCCGGGGGGAGCTTAACCTCTTTGTGGGGCCCCATATACGTGGCGGTGGCATCATATTTAACGTAGCTAAAATTTGGACACTAATTTGTGGGCCCCCCTCAAGTTGAAGCTGTCAGGGAAACATTATAGGGTTATGGGGTTTTCCCTCACATATCAATGTGGATACTTGTTTTTGGTGCGGTGCGCACTGTATGGAAGATTATGACGTAAGAGAGTGAACGTGACGTAGCGTGAAGCAGTCGTTGAGAGTGAGAGATCGGCAGTGGTTGTATATAGAGGAACCTTGGAATTGAAGTTATTAAATTTATCAACGTTACGACGGTATTGGTTTTTATCTTGAGTTGACCTGTCCTTGGGGTCTTTACAAATGCCCAGACAACGACTTAACAGATGCCTGGGGGGACTTTTGAATTTGGACCACCCTACCCCTCCCATAGCTACTGCCACGTTGGTTCCACTTTTAGGTTCTCATGTTTGTGTTATGTCACATTTCTTTTACTGCATACATCTTATCTTATCTTATCTTATCTTATCTTATCTTATCTTATATGTTACAGACGCTCCTTCTGTACAGAAGATTATTGCGTCCTATACATTTCTATGGTCTGTGTTTAGTCCTGTATTCTTACTAGAGTTTTAAATGATGATAAAGTGTTGGCTTTCCTGGTTTCTTCAGGCAACCCATTTCACGCCCGAATACCGGACGAAAAGAAAGAAAACTTGTATGTGTTTGTTCTTCCATATGGAATAAGAAGGGTGTTTTTATCTTTATGTCTATCTGAGGGTTGTATTAAGTTATCTTTGTGTTTTATATCTAAAGTAGAATTAATTGCCTTATGTATAACTACTAATTTACTCTTGGTTCTTCTATCCTCTAGTGTTTCAAGGTTTAAATGATTTAACTAATGGTGTTACTCTTGTCAGTTTTGAATATTCTCCTGTAATGAATCTGGGCGCTCTCTTTTGGATTTGTTCTAACTTATCAATATTTTCTTTGGTGGATGGGTCTCATACAGAAGATGCATATTCTGGTATAGGTCTCACCAGGGTGAGGTAGAATTTTAGTTTTATATATTTGTTACATTTGTAAAAGCTTCTTTTTATAAAGCCTAAGATTTTGTTTGATTTTTAAATAACTTCATTGACATGGGGATTCCAAGATAGTTTCTCATTTATTATGACTCCTAAGTATTTTGCATCTTTAGTTTGGGTTAGTTCTTTTCCATGATTGAAGTTTTGTTGATTTGTTTGTTATTTTTATAATTACCATATTTCAACTCATTTGGATTGTTCTTTTATTAACTCGTTATCTATCAGTGATGCCCCCATTTTTCCGTTTTATTTTTCTTTGTTTAAAACATGTATGCCGCTGTGTCCATCAAAGCCTTTACCAAGAGCCTGATACTAATTACTATGTGTAGAGTCAAGATATGTGTAACATATAGAAACAAGAGACGATTTTGAGGTATCGTGTTAAGAGAAGATAAATTCTGTATCGAATCAACATAAGATAATGAGGTTAATAATTAAGGTAAGATAGATGAGGTATAAAATGCTGGTAATATACTTGATGAAATTACATTTGAAATTTTTTTTTTACGACACTATGACTCTTTATCATGTCTAATAATATCCCCTCTACTTGCGACGGAAAGGTTTTTGACTAATAATACACTGTTAAGTCGGGTTGACTTTGTCTTTGGTACAGTGATACATTCTCTTAAGCTGTTAAAATCACTTGTCAGTCATTTGCATGTCAGTTTTTTTTGTACTCAGAATTTTTCTCAAAACTCAAACCGTGGAAATGCAATAAAAAAATAAATTAAAAAAATAATACACTAATTAAAATAATAAAAATAATATTTTTATTGTTGACAGTTTGAAAACAAATTATTTGGCTGTTAAACTGTTAAGAAAATCTGTTCATTTAGTCGAACTGGACATCTACTTTGACTATTGCTGGAGGTGATTAATACTTGTCCCTTCTGTCCTTAATCTTAAACTCACCACACACACTTTTGTTTTAAATATTCTGGTCCCTCCCCTCACCCACCACACACACACATTTAAATATTCTGGTCCCTCTCCCTACCCACCACACACACACATTTAAATATTCTGGTCCCACCACACCACACACACACACACATTTAAATA
>MUZC01000004.1:878431-893059 GCA_002072015.1 Radix auricularia | reverse complement strand
AAAAAAAAAAAAAAAAAAAAAAAAAAAAAAAAAAAAAACAAAAAAAACAACAACACAAAAACAAAAAAAACACACCGTATATTGGGCATTCAAGGCCAAGCTGAAGTAATGAAAACATACAAATGTAATTATGGCTTTGATATCTGACCATGGAGTCCCAGCACAGAACTCTGGAATGAGATCAATGGTCGCTGGGGCACAATTATATGTTTCAATCATATTATATAACTCATCGGAAAACATGATTACAAACACACGACAAACATGATTACAAACACACAACAAGCATGATTACAAACACACGACAAGCATGATTACAAACACACGGCAAGCATGATTACAAACACGCGACAAACATGATTACAAACACACTGCAAGCATGATTACAAACACACTGCAAGCATGATTACAAACACACGACAAACATGATTACAATCACACGACAAACATGATTACAATCACACGACAAACATGATTACAATCACACGACAAACAGGATTACAATCACACGACAAACATGATTACAAACACACTGTAAGCATGATTACAAACACACTGTAAGCATGATTACAAACACACGACAAACATGATTACAAACACACGACAAACATGATTACAAACACACGACAAACTTGATTACAAGCATAATCATCATGTTGTTAATTACCTCTTACAAAAATACATTGTTCGAGATCCGTGGGGGAAGGAAGGCGGGTAATCCAGCTAAAAAAAAAATTAACATTTGTTTTTTCCTAGTAACTCATTCCAGTAGCGTAAATAGATTTGTGTAAACTGGTGTGGCTTCTTGGACTTGTAAGGTGACCTCGACCCCATTCAAAGCCATATTACAAAGTGGCAGCGGAAATAAGCCACATAATAAATATATTATTAGAACTGATTAAAACTTTTCTTTGGAAGTTTTGTGATCGTCTGGATATTAGCTGAGATACAACGAGAGTCCACAACACTTGGTTTCACACCTATTTGACTACCATGAGTTGATCTACATAATGTCCAAGTAACATGTAGGTTTCAGAAACACTTTCTTTAAGTACTCTAAACCTCCTCGGGTAAAAGCTCTGAGAGCTCCTCGTGAACTTTCTGAAAGTAATATTTCAGACAAACACGTTGTTTTGTACACATCTATAAAGCCTGCGTTGAGGTTAACAGGGTAAAAAAAAAACCCAACAAAAACTAAAGTTAACTACATTTCTACAAACATATCTTCAAACGCATATATTCATTTATAATAATTAATAATAAGATAACATAATAACTGAAAATAAATGTTATTATTATAAAAATAATTTTAAAGGAGTTATTGAAATAGACGAAAATGATAAATAATACTTTCAGATATGGGCCCATAAAATACTCTCAGAGTGGCTCCGTAAAATAATCCCAACATAATGTTCATCTTTATGACTAGATATGTTTCTTTTGTTTATTGCTAACGTCAGACAAACGGCGCTCGGAAGTTTGAAAAAGTCGTTTAAAAAGATCATTTATAAATTATCTTAGACTTCACGTAAAGTTGTGCGGGACAAGTTGGTGCATTCACATTCTTCGTTTGCGGTACCTGTGAGTGCTGTTGTGATTTTATGGTAAATGCTAAGAGTTCCCGATAGCATTAACTTAGCGTCTAGCATTGGTAGGCAGGTGGGAGATGGGATATAGTCAAGTCTTGTTGCTTCATTATACAGAAACAAAGTATTTTAGGAGGGTCGTACATTAGCAGATGAAATAAAATTTAAAAGGGCATTTTATATTCGATTCTGTTGGAAGTGGGTTCGCTATCAATGATATAAAGACCATTGTGTTCTTATTCGACCGGGCATGTGTGAAAACGTTTTAATGAAATGAGATAAACTATAACATTTAGCCATAGCAGCTTTAAACACTTGCAAATATTAAGAAGCTGCGCAGTCACTGAAAACATTTTTTTTCATTTCAATTATTCTTATTGTCTTTTTCAGGGCAATGATAGTAGGTGTCTTTACCATTTACCTTTTTTTTTACATAGCAGTTTTTTTTTCCCATAAAAACAGAAATATCAGTCTACTCTGACACAAAAGTAAACTGAAATAAGAAAGACAAAATAAACCTTTGTCCTACGGTTTTCTATTTTAACAAAAGACTTTAGTGTTTCTGCGTATTGAACTTGATTCTACAACAAAATAATGTTCTTTAACTCATTCTTCAGCTGCTTACAGAGCTGTGAAATGCATTTAAAAGACGCACTGAAGACTAGAAAGAGAAGTAAAAATCAACAGAAGTCCAATAATTACCGCCTGATTTTAATGCATGTTTCAATCATGCGACTCAAACCTTGGGCTTATTGGAAATGGCGATGTTTTTGGTTTTTCCTGGATGTTCTAGTTTACTTTTTGTTTGGCCTGCTATTTATTTAAAGCTCATCTCAGTATTTAAGCTAACATGCTGGAGATCTCTGTCTCTTGCTAATCTCTCTGGGTTTTATCATTCACTCTTTGTTGATTCCTGTAACTACGCAACCAGCTCCCTTACAATTTTTATTGGCATTTCGTGAACAATTTGGTCTTTCATCATTAGAATACACATCATATTGTGGGTTTCTGTGATTATTTCGTTAAGGGTCAACACTCCCTTGGTGTTTTTAAAGAAAGAAAAATGGAAAAGTCGGGACAGTGTTGGGAGAAGACAAGGTTCCAAAGATGCTACTTCCGAATATAGACTCGTCATTTGAATGAAAGTCTGAGACCCAAAATACTAATTGCCTGTCAGAACTCTTGTTACAGTATTTTAATTTCATTTGAACAAGAAAAAAAAATCACATTATTGAATTCATTAACAACTGAATCGGCAGTAGCAGATGCCTGAAAGGCAAATTTTAATGTACGTAGCACAATAAATGTTTATATTAAAAAAAATATTATAATTATATATGCTAATCACCGTGCGTCTAGTGTTCTTGAGTTTTCAAAACGTGCTAAGTAGCCTTTCCATAAAAACAAAAATATGGTGATAATAGTGTTAATAAATAAATAACAAAAAAAAAATTGAGCAAAATTATATATATATTGTGTTCTTGAAATTCTAACATTTTTTTTTGGACAAGGGCCTCAACCGATACTTTTTCAATTTAAATAATGATTGCTACTCCTTATCTGTGCCGAGTGATTGGCTGTCGTCAATTTTAGATACTCGGAACATGAGCTTAAAAATAAGTCATTTTATTTTGCTTGTTCTTTCGGTCTTCGTGTCATAAATAAAAAGAGTAGAAATCGCATCTTCCTCGATGTATTTCGTCTTACCTATTGGTTCACACCCGATGCTTTATCTATTTATTTCGTCCTACCATTGGTTGATTGATACCCGATGGTCTTACCATTGGTTGATGCGGTGGTCGAGTGGTAGCGCGCTCGACTGGCGTACCGATGGTCACGAGTTCGAATCCACGCGAAGGCGAGGATTTGTTCCCCGGGCCCGAGGAGTCCCCGAGTCACCCAGCTCTGAATGGGTACCTAACTTGACAATAGTTAGGCGGCTGGGTAATTTGTGGAACCCTTATAGCCGTGGCCTGTAACCGCTGCATCACTTGCCAAAAGATCATCTCTCATCCGCATAGAAGGAGCGTCTGTATATCTAAGATAAGAAGATAAGATATCCGATGTTTTATCTATGTACATACCATTTGTTGAAACATGATGCTTTATCTATGTATTTCGTCTTACCAATTGGTTCACACCCGATGCTTTATCTATGTATTTCGTCTTACCCGATGTTTTATCTATGTTTTTCGTCTCACCATTGGTTGATACCATGTGCTTTATCTAAGTATTTCGTCTTACCATCTGTTGATAACCGATCATTTATCTATGTATTTCGTCTTGGTTGATATCTGATATTTGATCTGTGTTTCGTTTTACCATTGGTTGATACCCGATGCTTTATCTATGTTATTCGTCTTACCATTATACCAGATGCTTTCTCTTCCATTCAAAATCTTACAAATATTGTTCTTCTTCTTTGAAATTGCTTATGTTGTTTTCTCTTATCAGAATAGCTTAGAAGAATTCTAGTATTTTTTTAAGTTCTGAAGGCATCACATTTCTCCAAAATACAAATAAAATATATTGACAGCTGACAATCAATGTCATTTTTGAGCAACATTTTTGGGTAGTAAAAATAAATACATTTTAAAATAAATAATATACAAAAGGAATTTTTTTTAGCGCATTTTCGAGAAGTCGAATGCGCTATTGCACCCGTTTTGTCCGTCCGTCTGTCATCACCCTAGATCTCAGCATCCATAAGTCCTAGACCCATGATGTAAATATGTTTTTTGTATGTCCTGACCTGCCATTTGTGCATCAACACTCAGTTACTCGATCCGTTAAAAAAACCCGTTAAAACTACCAAAAAACATTGCGAATCGAGAGATAACACTGGCGCAGGCAACGGCCGCCATTGCCGGAAGTCTTAGTATTATCAAAAGTATTAGTTTTTTTTTTGTTGACGTTATTAGAATATGTGTAAAAGTTTAGAGAGTTTTACGTCATCATTTGTGGTATATTCATTACACAAGAAAATTTATAAAAAATATGTCTAAAATCTAAACACAATTACTGATAACTACATAATGCTGATATCTAACATAAGTACTGATACATAATACGAAAATGCGCTAACACGTCCTGAGTTCCAAAAGGGACCAGGCTTAACACGATTTTTTTAATTCGCAACTTAAACCTTAGAACATTTGATTGTGACTTCACATCTACGATTTGGAAGCTATTATCAAGGTGAGTGTTGTGGAGCACTTGCAGGGTTTACATAAAACGTTTAGCGAAGAGATCTCTACGGCAGTGCTTCTCAAACGTTTCAGTATGGCAGACCGGCAGGAAATTTTCCATGGCTCCAGGTACTGATGCACTATTTTACCTGCACAGACGTGGTAGCGAAATGTAATTTATTTTATTTTTATGCGCTCATTTCCGAAATATTGATATTCTATAGGGCTATTAATTATGGTTGCAAAAATGGAGGATTATAATAATACTTTTCTGTGGTTTCTTAATAACTTCTGGGGACCAGCGGTGGATGCCTTACGGACCTACACCGGTCCGCGGACCAGCACTTCGAGAAGAACTGCTCTACCGTATGCCGACTTGAGTTTCTTCATTGAGAGCACATCTTTATCGTATCATTTAGCTTAACAACATAGAACGTCATGCGTCTTAAATACTAAAGACTTGTAGGAATAGGGTATGCTTACCAAATATTTCAAATAAATAACAAGGCGTCTAGAACTTTAACAAACTTTGGAAATAATAGTAACACACGATAGACGAGCAACAGCCATTGAAATCTGAAGGAATGATCTTTCTTTTGTAAAGTAAAGTGATTAACACGTTCATACTTAAATATGAAATCTCGACCTTTCTTACCTACCCGTGGCTCCTAAACAGTGGGGGTCAAATGATTACAATGATAGTGAAAAAATTTAAAATAAAAGTCAATGTTTATATTTTTAAAAAAAACATCCATAGAATTGTCTCCTTTTTTCGCCACTGGCCACTTCTGCTTTATCTGTTTTTGGTCTCGGTAAATTTGCCAATCTTTTTTTCTTTCTTCTTTTCTTTCTTTCCATATTATTTTTAACGTTCTTTATTATTTTCTTTCTTTCCACCATTCTTTCTTTCTTGCTTGCTTTTTATTCTTTTCTCTTTCTTAATATTTTTTTTTCATTCTTTCGGTTTTTTCCTTTTGTCTGGCTGGTGCTCCTCTCTTGCTCTTCACCAACAGTGTCAGCCCACCATTTTGTTTCAATTTCTATTTCTAATACTCCAACCTGAGTCTTACTTCTTCGTCACAACCCCGCCCCCTCTTAATCCAAACTATGGGATAATAAAATTCGTATTTGCTGATGAAGACAACAAACAAAAGGTGAGCAAATATTGACACGCCTGCTCCACTGATGTTGGAGGACTTCACGGAAACACGGGAATGGACGAGCTTTGGAACAGATGAGGGAGGAGGTGGAAGGGCAGGGAAAGAAAGGAAGCAACTGTGATCTGCAGATAAAGACGTTAAGTTACCTTTCCTTCTGTCTTTCTTTTATTTTTTCTTTCTTTCCGCGTTTATTGTTTGCTGGTCTTTTCTTTTCTTCTTTGTGTGTACTTAGGGGCAGAATAATGATGGAGAGTTCACCAATAACACAAATTGTCACATTTGTTCAGATGACATTTATTCATATTTCATGTAAGCATTCCTGACCCTTATATGTCAATCATGCCGACTCGCGGCCGATGACAACTCGTTCTTTCCGTGTGTGAGACTGAGATAAAAGCTTGTTGATACTCCCTCTGTTAACGCCACTAATCATTCATTAAGAAATTACGTTTTCAACATGACTTGTTCTGAGGAATGTTGACCGGATTTTCAAGAAAGTTTAATTAAAATTTGAGCAAGATATGTTTTTACGTCACGGGGATGGACGTTCAGGCTTTATTCTACTGATTATCCGTCCGTCCTTGACCTTTTCGTAAAATTATGATTCATTTTAATCTCTTAAATAACATTTTTTTAAATATATCTAACACTTCTAGGAGATGGTCTATTTAAAAGTATTAAAGGAAACTTCTGAAAATCCCTAGCAGTTTTTAGTTATAAGAGCCACCTTTTAACACAGAGATCTTAATTATCTAAATGATTTTTTAAAGAAAATTTTGAAGAACTTTATTTTTATAGACTCTGCATTTATGTTAAGTTTTGTAGAGCGTTATGAGAGACTGTTGATCAAATTGTTAATGTAAACCTCGTGACGAAAATGAGATTTCGTTGAAACATCTATCAAGTAGTTCAAGTATTTTATGAGTATATGAATAAAATGAAATCACTATTGTGAAGTGTTAAAAAATACCATCAATCATCAAGAACAATAACTTAGAACTCGATGACAAGATTAATATTTAATTGAAGCATTAAGTCAGTGTTTACGCCTTTCGTTTACCGATAACTTGTGATTTCAAATTGTATATGGCGGTAAAAACGTAATATTTAATTCACTAACAAACAAAACTTGTAGATCGGATAAACGATTCTGTTAACCCTTTGTTGAGATAACTAAGGGAAGAATATGAAGTTTAACGGTTAGGAAAACTAATTTTAGCAATTCTGTTGAAGGAATTATGATGTTTGTGTGCCGTAAATTGAATTTAAAAAATATTAATAAAAAAACATACAATAAAAAAAAAAAAAACAACAACAACAACAAAACAACATTGTTTAGTCCTACTAAAGAGACATGCTATTCCTAGTAGTAGCTCCATATTCTTTTCATGGAGTAATTTTTTAGAGAAAAACTTCTTGACACAGGTTAAGTTTACGCAAAGTTGTATTCTGTGTTCAACCAATGACGTCCAGTCAATGTTGTTGGTTCTTCGCTCAAAGGCTCATTTGTAACTGCTGTTGCTCTGTGTGGTTGTCTGTTCTGTACATGGTTGATAAAACAAAATATGTACTTAATATGTTCTAAAATTTTGTTTTCTTTTAGTGCAAAATGCGTTTATATTTATAAAAATATGAATTTCTATGGATCCCCAGACCAATCTACCCCCAACATTCCCCAACAACTTTCTTGATTTTCCTAAGCCAAATTAATACTTCAAAAGTGTTTTCCATATTTTCAACAAACTAATTTCACTGCTATAGTGAGCATTTACTCTTGATTTTTGTTAAAAACATTCTTCGCTACAAGCTGACTGAAAAGCGATCACGTTTTTTTTTAAAATAAAAAAACTTCACTTTTGTGTGTGTCGCGTGTACGCAGTCACACATAGTTATTGGAACAGTATTTAAGTACTTGTACTAGATTCTGGGTCCAGGGTTAGGTACAACATAGGAAAGTCTAAAATTATTTTGTTGACATCGTTTCATAGATTGTTTTCCTTTATTGATTTCGGTTTAGTTTCATATGTTCTAATGTCTGTTTATACTTCTTTACAAAATCGCGCCGTTAAAGAATTAACCTGAATGTTTTAAAGATAGTTTTCTCAAATTGTAGATCAGCAACATCGCTTAGATATACTTTTAATCTTCATTTGTGTTTTTGAATTGGGCATTGAAATTCAATAAAATATTATAAAGGAATTTAATAGCAATTTAAAAAAAAAACAACTTTTTTTTATAGTTTCCAGGTCATGTTTAATTATAGTTGACAAAAGTTTTCAAAAAAAAATAATTTGAGTACGTTTCCATTCCTGAGCGAAGTAAATTGATACTATGTGGAGAATGTTGTGAACAAGATTATACATTCTTTTTTTTTAATCACAGAAATTATTAAAATTTAACATCAGCAAATATTTTGTGAAAGAAACATAACAAAATAAAAGTGTTTATTTAAGCTTAAGCTTATAATAAACTTTTTTTAAATACAGTTCTTTGCACTTAGACATGTAGACTAATACACTATGAATTAAGTTAAAATTTGCTGTAAAAATCTATTTGTAGTTTAATTTAATTTGGATCGCCAATCATAAATTGTCAATTTTTTGGCGATAGAATGCACTCTCCCTGATTTTAATTTCTTGATAAATGTTGATATTTTTAAAATATGTTTAATTAAACTTTTTTTTTCAATGTTTTAAAGCTAAACATATTTGCCAAAAATACTCATCTTGCCTCGTTCTATGTGTTCTGCCGTCAGAATAAACAGTCTTTAATGATTTCTGTGGGCACCAACAATATCTTTGAGGACTTACACTGAGTCCTAAATTGTCTTTGTTGACTTAAAACTATCAATTTCTTTGACGACTGAGGCTGGAAATAGCAAAGTATGTGACCACTTAATAAAATAAAATAAATATAATTGGGAAAATACAACCAACTGCTCATATACAACAAAAAAAAAAAAAGGCTTTTATGAAAAAAATGCTAGTGTCACATAAAGCCTTATTTAAAAAAGAGTTGTTGATGTTGAGCCTTCTCGCCCATGAGGGATATCCACCGATCATCGTCGGCGTCTGCGCTTCCTCCAGGGGCATAGGCTACATACAAGAGAGCTTTACTTTCATCGTTTCCCTTGACTGTTCTAAAATCTCACGTTATTGTAGTCAAATGTTTTTCTTCTACTCTGTTAAACAAATATCTTAAAACTATGTGAAGGGATAAGACATTGAAACACAAGCTTCACTTTTAGGAAAAAGGATATCCACTCCAATAATTATTTGTTTTAGCATGAAAAATAAAAGCATTTCATTGCTTTAAACTACAGGGTTCTTTAAAGGATTTTAGAAAATTTACCGGCTGGGACTAATACAAATATACGCGTTATTTCGCGTGCATTAAGCTAATACAGAACCCAAGGGGAGGTAATATTGGGTTTGTACACTACCAGCTGTTACCCGCGGCACAAGAAGTTCACTTGCGTCAATTCAAGATTGTTTCGCAAACTGTTAAAAAAATACAGTGTGAAAAAAAACTACGAACTTAATTATGTCTCAAGGGTATAAATAATGACAATGGAAAGCGCTCGATCATTTTTTAAAGGTTCTAAGGTTGACATACTTTTCTTCAAATTTGATGCTTGTTTTGGCTAAGCTACGCTTCCACTGGAGTCAAAGATTATATTACACACCAGTTTCTTAAATATTATTTAACATTCGCAAACCAAGTCTGTTTATAATGTGCAGTATTTGACTAGGCTACATAGTGAAACCACTCATACTGTGATGGTTTAAAAGATACCCACCAGAAAACCAGGAAATGCACAAACGTTCAGCCCAGATATTCGGCAACAATGGATGCGGAAAATGTTTGAATAATCGAATACTATTTTTTCTCTCTAAAAGATCAACAACGTGCTACAGTAAGGTGGAGGAAAGGGCCGGGTTGTTGTGGGGGAACGCATGATAATCTTATCGTTTCATGGAGTAAGGTTTAAATCTGTTCGCTGGAGAGGGAGGGGAAGGGTTGGGTGGAAAATAAGATTACGAATATCTAGTTGATGCAAGTGTCCTCAAGTTGCGAGATGCCGTCACCTCAGGGAAAGAGGGATGAGTGTCCAGAATAATTTTGATTCGTGAGAAAATAAAAGAAAATAGATTCAATTACGCCCTTTTTTGTTGTTGAAGTTTTTAAATTAGAATATTATTTTTTTGGGTTAAATTTTAGGTTTAATGCATTATAAAAACTTCTGTTAAAAATGTAGATTCCTTTTTAAGTAGAATTGATTTTCTTTTAAAAATTAAGTTTCAAATACCCACATATGACAGTGATATACGTAAAATAACAAAGTTAGAATTCGTCCAAAGACATTATTGTTAGCGTTCATTTCTCTTGATACATTCGCTTTTAACATAGTTGGCTAGGTTCGAATGTCAGCAGTAACAGTTCTTATTGATAGTGTTTGTAAAAATGATTTCCCTAGTGGCTGGAGAATGTTTAAAAATCAAACACAGAGGTTTTGTCATATTAAAAAGGATATATATTTTTTATTTACATTTGTAAAATATATAATAAAATAACATTTAAATCGTTGGGCTAACTTGGCATTCAACTCTTGTTTGTGTGTTTTTTGTTTCTCCGGTCTTTATAGATGTTTCACTCTATATTTGGTTTTGATATAAGAACCAATTTCAAAACGCAAACGTCGTTGTATATAGATAGTGCTTAGTCCTAGGTCTTATTTAAGAAGGAAAGTTCACCAATCCTACCGTCATCCGTGTGTTTGTGTGTCCTCAATGACAAGATGTGTGTTTACTAGCCGCGTCAAACACGGCCAAACTAATCGAGGACGGAGGGAAATATGATTATAAAAATAATGGCTTCCCTTTGTTCAAACAAAACGTGATGATTGGGCCCGTCTCATAACCCATTAGGCGCCCTACCCTCACGTTAATACGGAAGTCGGCAGGACTTCGTGCCTCTGTGGAGTGTTGGGTTGCGTAACGGAGAACTGGTTATATGGGTTTGGTGGATGTGTGGAGCTTGGTGGAAAGAGTTCAGGGGATGTCTTGGTGGATGTGTGGAGCTTGGTGGAAAGAGTTTAGGGGATGTTTTGGTGGATGGGTAGAAAATTGGTTTACTTATGTGAGGTGGAGGAATTAGGATTTGGCAGTAGTAGTTTGGCTGTTGTTAGAGATTTGTAGAGCATAAAAGTAGGAATTGTTATCTTCCAAGAGCGGGGATTAAACATACAGAAAATGTGGTCTGTTTATTTAAGTTTGAGAGCTGAAAGGTATGTCGGCCAATAAAGATGGATCTAGACAATTTTTACCTGATTATTAATTCTTGTAAAATTGAAGGAAAAAAAACTGGTTAAATATCTTATTTGAATCACTTGTGTAAATTTAAAAAAAAAAAACAAAGAAAAAAAAAACAACAACAACTCTTGTTACATTGTACTTTTTGAGCCAATGACAGAATTTAAAATACCAAATGATAACCAATAAAAGAACATACTGTCATTGCTATAAAATACAGTTACTTTAAATTTAGACCCTATTTACATCCTTTTATGAAGTTTAATTTATATATTTTTTTAAATATCTAAAATTCATTTTTGTGTCAATGGGGCGACTTTACTGCACCAACACATGACGTACACATTTGAGCATCATAATGGAGTAACTGATTGTCTAAAGCGCAAATTCTGTATTTGTGATTATACCCCTACCCCCGTCTTTCTTGTTTCTTTTCGTAATAACCCCATTTCCTAAACACGGAACACGTGACGCAGTTGACAAAACTCTCTAACCTTCATTAAGTTCTTAAAGCTCCGCATATTTAGAGTACAGTAAAGAAATTCAATACTTGCAAAAAGCTTTCGATCCAAGTCCATCCATCACTTTATTTAAGCTCGGAAAAGTAAAGAAAAAAAAAGACACTGTAATATTTCACGTAAGTGTCGCCCTGGTCTCCATTAACATGTTTATTCACAATATTTTCATCCAATTACTGTTTGCTTTTTACATATGAGCTGAGGACATAATTTCTTTCAGACACGGGCCCCGAGAAGCGTGGACAAATGGTTAATCTATCGTTTTATTAAGACGCCAGAAGACCGTCATTTAACAATGGTTACGGGTGGGTAAAGGGGACGTTATATTTTACAAGACAAATAAGACGACCAATAGGAAATAATTAAAATTATAAATACAAAAGTTTATACTTTATGAAGAAACCTAAAAAGTACACTTTAATTTTTTTAAAGCCATGGGAATGAGGTTGCATGGTAAAAGGTTTGTATTTTTAGTGGGTAAATTTCACCGAATATTTACTATAGAAAATATCAATTCAATAATTTCTTTACACTTCAATGACAATCGATCATTAAATGTATGAGTGTCATAATTTAGTCTGTAGATAACAATTTTCTATTGCTAGACTAACTTCTAAAAATAACTCTGATTAAATATTCGTGTTTAAAAACGATAAAGGAGATCCTTAATTAAAAAACGTGCTTTTGGTGCGCACGTTTTAAAATCGGTTTATAGATTCTCATGTTTTAAAATTCGATGAAAGGAATACAGTGTAGAATATCAATAAAAACTTTATGGTTTTTAAAATAAAGTTTTCGCAGCCGTTCCAATATAGATAGATCTACTGGTATATATTCATATAAAAAGTTCGTTTTCAAAATTCAAAAAGCTAATATTAAAAATCCATCGTGTAGCCTCCTACTACTTTCTTTCTTTCTATTTTTATTAACGCTCACCCAGTGCGATGTTACAATAAAAACCAGAGGGGAAAAAAGACCCTAAATATAGGGTTAACATTAAAACTGTTTGTGGAGATCTAACCCTTGTTACATGAGAGAATTAATTTGGTGTCTTTTGTTGTTGGTCTTTTTGTAGCCGCGGTCTCCGGCTCTTGGCGTTATGTCGTCATGTTTCTTGAGGTAATTATCCACCAAGAATGTTCTCTAATTTCTGTGTTTTTGAGCACATCGTCTGACGTCCTTCGACAACGTTACACTGATGGAGACCCGCGTATTTTCCTTTTATGTCTTATGTGATGATATGATCGTCTTATTTTTAAAAATCTCCATTTTGACGTGAAATAATTTTTTTTTATAAAAGCTTTTTAGAATAGGCGACCAAAGAAGTTGTTGTTTAAAGCTGACAAAAAAACACCAACTTTATTGTTAACCAAAGTGTAACACCAAAGTGTAACACCAAAGTGTATCAACAAAGTGTATCACCAAAGTGTATCACCAAAGTGTATCACCAAAGTGTATAGCCTTACATCTTGGAGAGATTTACTACTTTAACACTGAAAATATACGAGGGGAGGGGTAATTTGAAAGATATTTAGGTTACAGTATGATACAATTGATCACTGGCCTCAATCTTCTATCTTAAGATTACGCTTAACAAATAATTAACAGTTGATGTATTTAGATTGTTAATTACACGCCTTTAGCAGTTGACGTAGACTTGAGACTTCAAACTAACTCCAAAAGAACTTGACGTATTTTTTTACCTTTAAGAAATAGATGCCCATCCTGCTTAAGAAAAAAAAAACCCAAACAATTTGTGTTTAAAATTTCAATTTTTAATTTGCTTGAGCTTTACGGTAATTTTAGAAGCATTTGTTGAATTATAGGTCTGTTACGGCTTCTTCAAGAACAAAAATGTTACAATGAAATGGAAAGATTTGAAAATTACCGAGTCGGCATTCAGAGAATCCTATCAACTTACAGGAAAATTACAAATGGTTTCGTGTTTTAGTTTCAACATAACAACAAGTGCATCAGATACGAACATTATCTGCTGCAGCACAGTATGTTTATTTGTCTTATGGTGTTAGCTAAAGACAACTATCGCTCAAGTCGTTATTAGAGACGTTAAGGCTAACCGAATATTTGTATACTCTTGGTTGTTTCCAAAGTAAAATACGAAATTTAAAAACAGCAACAATGGAGACAAACAAAATGGAAAACGTTTCAATCTGGAATAAAACAAATAAAAACAAATATCTCAATCAGTGTTTAGCTCCCCTTATCGCATGCTCGAAGCTTTTAAAAACGTGCCCCGGTAACTATGGTTATGACAAAGAAAGGCGTGAGTGTAGCTGAGAGACGGAAGTACAAGTCTTCAGAACGATGGTGGCTGTAAAACACAAGATCACATGGTGATTGCAGGGAGGGAACTCGATGTCTATGTGGGACTTTCTTTGGAATGTCATTGTTTATAAGGATAGGAATCAAGGGGAAGGAATTAAGGGGAAACCACCCCAGATACTTCGTGATATACCTATAATATATAAGTTTTTTTTTTGTTTTTTAGAGTTCTTGCTGAGCATCATCTCTCAATGTTCGCATTAGGTATAAAATTAAAATTATAATATTGTAAAATAATGTATAAATCTGAACGTTTTGACCTAACAATTTTAAAAAAATGAAGCACCTTTTTAAATATCCAAATGATGAGAAATAAATACACTGTGTATGGGAAATAATTTTTTTTGCCAATAAGATGAAAACAATTGTTAAGGACTTAAAGACTTAAACACACACACGAACAGGGGCATAAACACATACGCACAAACTCACACATATAATATATATATATAAATATATACACATATATATATGTGTGTGTGTGTGTGTGTGTGTGTGTGTGTGTGTGTGTGTGTGTGTGT
>MUZC01000004.1:848491-877953 GCA_002072015.1 Radix auricularia | reverse complement strand
CCCCCCCAAACACATTTCCTCCCTATTTAAAATGCTGGTGTGATAGACACGAGTTGAAATCTCGTCAAAGCGAAGGGAGAAAAACACACAAAAACCGCACATTGACTAGAGAAGAAACCAAACATGTCATGATAAGGCAACGTCTGTCAATACAAAGCTCACTCAAGATGTGATAGATGGTCTCCGGTGGTGGGAGGGTCGGGGCTGGGGGAAATCTAAGTGCAGAACGGTAACACGTGAGTGCTATCGTCAAGGAATGACGTTTAAAAAGAAAAGTAGATAATCACTGAGAGGCCGAGATTTGGTCACTGCAAAAAAATTTATTTTTTTTATTAATCTCTAGTGACATATTTGTATATTAAAATAAATTACTGATGTCATACTTTGTTTTGTCACAAATTAGTCACTTTATGGAAAAAAGATATTTGTTAATAAAATGTTGTCAGTTGATTTTTTTACACTAGTTTATAGATTTGAAATGTCTTGGCCAGTCTTTTCGAGCTTTGAACAGCATCTCCTCATGAACCATAACAGATAGAGGGTTCGGGTCTTTCGCATATATGTTAAGGAGGTCTTAAGGATGTGCTCGGACCAAAACACTGTCAGCGATAAAACAGATATAAATTAACCATGTTGTAGAAATCCATCTATAAAAGAGACATAAAGTCACCATGTTGTAGCAAGCCATCTATAAAACAAATATAATATCCCCATGTTGTAGAAAGTCATCAATAAAACAGATATAAAGTCACCATGTACCGGGGAACCCAAAGCTATAGACTCCCCAGAAGACTAGACGTATTTCTAAGGTACGGTCTCCGAACATTCTATCCCAGTTAATTAGTGAGAAAATGCCGGCCCAGATTAGGGTCCGCTGGGCAACCCTTTGTGGTGTCACGCCCCTTTCTCCAACGGCTCACTTGTTTGTTTACCGAGAGGAAGCCGACAGACCAGGGCTACGATGGTCAACCACACGTGCGTCCTACTGGAAGTTAAGTCTTTACAAATGTAGAGTGTAGTGGGTCAAATTTAAGTCATTTTTTGTGTTGGTGATGGTATTTGTTCTTTTAACTAGTTGCACGAAGTTGGGGTGTCTTAAAAAATAATTTTCTGAGCCGGTGTTGCAAAAATAAATTCTCCCCCATGCAGAGTATCCTCCCCCCCCCCCACAGGGCGGATTTATTTCAAAAGGAAATCTCTGGAGGGAAAACCCATCACCCAACCTCCTATTAAAATACATTATCCCCTATCTTTAAATATAGTCTCCCCTAAAAATAAATTCGCCCACAATCGCACCTTTAATATACCACAAAAAGATTACTAGGAACTAAATGAAATGATTATTCTTGTAAAGTCATACCTTTCTTATTTCTAACTGTTTACTTGATCATCTTTGTTTTTCATTTCGTTTTTTGGTTATTTTTAAATGAACGCTCCGTAATTAGCCACCGCTAACAATGTTTCTCTCGGGGGAAAGCACCCTTTTGCCCACAACTTGTTACGCTGCTGTTAAATTTCCAATGTTTATACACAAATGCATGTAGAACAAATACAATTTATAATTTAACACGTAAAAGTTAAAACAGCCGTCATTTACAATTTTATATTATTAAGTGTTCTTTTAATTCTAACAATGAAGACTTTAATCAAAAACGAAGTTTTTTCCGGTGACTTTGTTTCGTATTTGTGGCAGAATGGATGTCAACTTTAGGGAATTCCCTGAATCTCCATCCCTGCAACAGAGAACAGTTCTTCGTTGAAAGTGATAGTCTAGTGCTCCGTTACCGAAAAGCTCACCGACCCAGTGTCGGTGTAATGAGGAAATATGAGTTGGAAATGTCGATACGACATTCAGACAGTACAGGTATTCCCCTCCATTACGCCCCCACCCAGCTATTAATACTCGCGTTGATGTAAGAGATTTGGCGATCTCATCTCTACGCGTGTACATCGTCTTAGATGACGTCATGGAGATTTAACCACTTCTTTGTTCGGCTGCTGTTAAACTTGTGTGTACTGTAACTCAAATTTTGACATACTGCCTCATATTTTGTCTTTATATTTTTACTCTCCCTGAATCTGAGTGAAATCATTCGAGAGACTCCATGAGTCGAAATGTTAACACAGCCAAAACATCATGTTATAACTCCAACAGAATCCTTGCTTCTATTTAAACAAGGAGATCCTTTCACCCAGTCTTCGGTATTTACCCATCACTGACTGTTTCCTGGGAAAGGGTTACATCAAAGAGTCCCTTCTCCATCGTGCCCCTAGTCAAGTCCCCGTATAATACTTAATAAGTCAGCGTACGGAGCGACGAGAATATCAATGAAATCAGGGGGTGGGGTAAAGACGGAGATGACTGGCCAGAGTCCACTGGCTGAGTAAAGCCTGACCACGACAGATGCGAGCTGATCAAAAGACGCCCATAAGTAATCCCGGGCTTGTAATCGGATCACAAGTAGGCTTGACATAGGGTAGGATAAGGGGACAAGAGTTTAGAAAGACATTTACAGGTTTTTACGCTTAGAGAGTACAGATGGTAGGGACCTGTCATCTAAGCCCCTCGTCTTACTTCAGCTACGGAGATTATTTTGTTAATACGACAGGAAAAGGGAGTGAAATCTCTCTATGCCTGAGTCTTGTACGTCCATCAGTTTTACATATTACAAAAAGTGGGGTTTGTCATTTGATGGCGGAAATTTAATAATAGAAAGATCCGTGGTATTGAGTTGGACTTGTTCATTGAGATATTAAAATATCTGGGTATTCTATGTGGACTTATCTCAGCCGATATTTGTTAGTTCTACTACCTAGTGGATGGATTTGTCCTAGACAAAGCCGTGTTTAAAGCTTTCACACCAAGGCCTGATGCATTACCGTGACTTATGCCGAGACGACATTGTCCTGTTTATACCATATAGTTTGTCACCCCAGAGCACTAATCAAGCCAGTTCTTATGACTAATCCCCGTGGGAGCGTGGGCACAAGTACCATCGTCGGGCCAGCTGTCAAATACAAGAGATTACATCTCAGTTTCTTGCCATTGATTGTCTCATGTTCCCCATGACAACAATTCTTAGCTGACTCAACGGGTATGCAAGTGATCCTTCCTTGTCATTGTCTGTGACGTGATGCTTGGTGTTATCATTCCACTTAGTCCATTCATGTTGATGATACGGTGTTTAGACATTAATGTTCAGACACTGACATTGTTTGTCTGGGTGAAAATATCAGAACATTTTGATAAATAGGACAAACACGTGAGAAAAACCTACGTTATATTGCGTAATTTCTTTTTTAAAATATATTCTTGTTTATTATTTGAATTTTGTTATTGCGCGGATCGCATACTTCAGATTGAATCAAGATAATATTAAGATAATATTTAATGTTATAACCGTGTTTTACACTCACTATAGAGTTGGATGTGTATTACCCTCTCAGCAGGCCTAACCACACGTTGGCCACTGTTAACACCTCACCAGTGCTGGCCACACATTGGCCACTGTTACCACCTCACCAGTCCTGGCCACACATTGGCCACTGTTACCACCTCACCAGTACTGGCCACACATTGGCCACTGTTACCACCTCACCAGTCCTGGCCACACATTGGCCACACACAAACACCATGACTTGATCAACAAACAGAAATGTTTTTAAATGAATCAGGCAAAGTTCTTACAACGTTACGAACTCTGACCGAGAGGATGTAAGTAAATAAATACAGTGCAGCCTTCTGGTCGTGGATGGTTCTGCACTTTATAACACCTTATATGTCAACAAAGTTTGTTTTCAACGGTCATCGTACTTTGACGAACCTAATACACAAACCATAAAGATATTTAAATGGAATAAATACGCTTTCAGTCAAGTTATTGCTTTATGTAATATTTAATTATATCAAATTTTGAAGAAAAAAAAGCGACAGTTATAAGCCACCTCTAAAATGTTGAAGACGAATAAACTATACTAGATACGACCTGCGGCGAAGCGCACGCCACAGACTTGCTCATATAATTTTGAAAAAAGGGGGGGGGGACAAACACAGCAGTGCAAAAAAATCAGAAAAACGGGAGTGAATGTAGCAGGACCGTCGACGCATTTTTGGTCTCGACACATGCATACGGCGGCTTAGCTATAGTTACCTCTCACCTTCCTAACTTTCCAACAATAAACTGTGATTGCTAGACCGTAGCGAGGTTTATTCGTCATGCTTGCTTGATCGCAACGACGTAGTTGTCCTAATTTTTTAGCCAATTACTTATGGGAATATGGAAAATATTTTTTTTTAATTACAAAAAGATTTCAAATCAGGCCAGGTATATAACTAAAAATCGCCAAGATCTTCCCATGGAGTTATTGAAATTTTCCTTTTCCATTTTGCCCCTTAAAATCATTTCTTGTCATAAAACATCAGACCTTGTCTTTACAACCCTAATCCATGGCAGCTCTCTTTAGCGATAATTGCATTCACGAATTGAAGTAAGAAATTTGCCCCCCCCCTCCCGCAACCACCACGTTTCAGACACACACAAAATAACAACAGGAAGTTTAATGACGTTACAAACGTCTGCTTTTCATCACAGCTATTACGTCCTCTGGCTCAGACAATCCTATCGATTGGTCGTCTTCAATTTAGTCGGTCCGGTCGTCGCTTGCCCCGACCACCATCAAGTCAAATCACAAGTGCCTTGTTTTGTGACCACGCTTAAAGGACTATGCAGGCCGTCGCATAGTACAAAACAACATCTTTCAACCTGGATTTTGTGCTGGATCCAGTGGTCATTTTGTGTGGGGTCTCAAGCCACCCCCGTCGAGAGAATATATACACCTTTGAACTTAGAGACTATCGATCTCTTTCGTTTGAACCAACTGAAGTCATTTTAATGTCAACTAATGTCTTGAATAAATCAAGAATATTTTTGTTAGAAGACCATCACTTTTCAATCATGGTCTAACTAATCAATTGCCCGCAGTGTTTCAACTTAGAAATCAATATCCAGAATGGTGCCACCGTTTAACCATCTATAGTATCTGTCAATGATTTAACAAGTCTCAATATTTTTTACTGTATTATCTAGTTTTGGTATGAATGTACATGTGTTTAGAAGGAATGTCGACGTTATAGTTGAATTCATTTTTTTTCCTTATAGCCTATAGCTTAGTGCAACTCAAAGAAACACAATAACTACACAGCAATATTCAAACGAAGCCTATGAACTTATCAAGGCGTATTTTGATAACAGTACGCCCACTCGAAGCTAATGTCAATAGCTAAGTTGTAGTTCTTCGCTGTTTGTGACAGTCGTCTGCTGCTAATTGAAGTCACTTAGTGTGCCAGGCCTCGAGGGTGTAGAACTTAATAGGAAGATAGCAGAATGTCTTCTAATCCCTTAACAGACTTTGACGAAGATGCAGGGTAATGAAAATTGACTTTGACAAACATGAAACGTATCAGTTATTGATTTGTAGCAAATTAAGTCCATTTCATACAACTAAATCATTTATACCCATTTTCATTATTATCCACCTGAACCAAAGTAGTTTATGGTGTGCAGCTGGTGGTCCACTCTTGGTGGTATTTTCATCGATGGTTGATATTTTCTGAGCTTTTCCGACTGAGGTATGGGAAAATCTTACCCCTCCGGCAAAGCAGAAACTCTTGCCTCTATCACATGGCTATTGTTTATTAACAAAAAGAGCAGGTAAAACCCTAAAGATGACAAGCAAGTGAGGTTTCTGTTGAAAGTCTGTGAAAATTTTACTAAAATTATGGTAAGGTAGACAGATCAAATTTGAAAGGAACTATTGTAAATAATTTTTAAAAAAATATTGAAGCAATTGTTTTTTAAAAAATCCGCGTAATATTTTACATGGCTAAGAAATTACCTTTAAAAAATGTGCTACTTTGTGAGGCATGTTTTAAAACATAACAATTAAAATTAACGAATTTTAAAAATTTAAAATCTTTTTACTTTTGACCAAAAAAAAATAACTCAGTATTATTTAACACAGCTATTAAAACAAGCTTGTCACCGTATATCCTCATTCACATACAAATTAGAACGAAAATTATAGTCATAATGATATTAAATATTCATCGTTTCCCAAAAAAGATAACACTTTTCAAAAACATATTCATTTTCCATAGATATTATATTAATATATTTATTATAAATTTATAAATATAAATCATGAGACGCCAAAAAATTCCCGTGGGTAATTGAAAAGTGCGTTGGTAATCGATTATAAAACGAGAGAAATATCGAGGAATTATTTTTCCTTCTTATTTGACTCTCTCTATTTCACTCAACCGTTTAAACTCTTTTCCTTTCTGAAACACCGCCTCGTAACAAAATGACAAGAAGCTCTTACCTAAACAACCGAGGAGTGGGGATTTAACAGTACTTCTACACTTCTACACAGTACTCGGGTACTTCATCATAAACATCACTACTAATCACCAAAACAACAACAACAAAAAAAACCATCATTGTCTTGTTCCATCTCCAGATCATCACTTACCACGTCCAGTCAAGTGTTGCGAGCCGCTAGTAAAACAGCCAAGGCCCGAGATGTTCTCCTTGACTGCCAGTGATGGATTGAACGCTCGCCCTCGTGGCACGGCAACACTGGATCCGCTTAGCTAGAGCCACGCTCTCAGTCAGGTATGTTTACTACAGACTGCGTCATCATAGCCGGGAGCCTGTTTGTGCAGAATTACGTTTCTTCTCTCAGTGTTCTGGAGTATTATTATATTGTCTTGTAAGTTTTTTTTTTTAAAAACATTTCTTCTTTTTGCATGCGCACTACGCTACTAGGTTAATTGATGTTGTGTTGAGTTGTCGAGTCGCTGGCTTGTTCTCAAATAGCAAATGAAATTGTGTCTTTCTTCCCAAATAACGTTGGTCCGTGCCGCCTTGTCTTCAATAATTATAACCAGGGGCGTATCGAATGTATTTTCTTAGGGTCATTAGATCTGGAAACGAAGCTTTCGATTTGTTGTGTGAGAAAAAACAACAGCGTAGAAATGGGTTTTTATAGAGCGAAGAAAATGTAAACAACTTGTTTTTGAGTTGATTATATCTAACAATAGCAATTATTTTTAAATTCAACACCCCATTCCCTACTGTGCAAGCAATTCCCCGTACTTTTGTGTGTGTTACATTTGATTAAATACTAGTGATATTAAAGATTAATTTAAATTTAATAATTAACTTTAAAAAAATTAACGATTAATTAATTGCAAATTTCGCCAAGATTTAAAATTGATGACGTCATAAGTGACACTTATTCAACGTTCTTGTTTAAAATCTAAATAACGCAAAAAGACAAGTATGTTGACATTATTTGGTTCAAGTTATGTGCGGGTCTTATTGACAATATAACCAGCCGAGCTGAACAATCATTCACATGGAACTGAGGTAACTGGTGTGCACACAACGTTCTTGGCAAGGAATGACATTATCGGAATTTTAATCGGAAATCGGTGTTTATTAAGCTTCCACCATTGTAGATGTTTAATGCATTCAGGAACTTTCACCTCCAATTTTGTAACGCAGTAATTCATCAGAAGAGTTGTTGCCATTTTCTGTCTCTGAGTCCGACTCCATTACTGCAATAAGGTCAATACGCTTTTCATTTGATTTGATAAGTAGTCGAAGTGTTAGAACCATGGTAGTCAAACATTATCAACATTTTGAACATTCCCGTAAGTCAATAGTTTAAAACCAAAATGTCCGGGTAATCGTCAGGGAATGTGTTATTATTTATTGGCAGAAATTTTTTAATTATTATTTTTGTTTACTTTTTGACTTCCAATAATTTGTAGGGTATGTGTCGATTAATTAAAAAAAAATTAATTGTGAAAATTTGTAACGATTGATCCATAATTTAATGTTTAATTTCCACAGTCCTACTTTATACATGTCACTTACTTTAAACATTATGCTTTGAAATGTTCCGATTTCCTTTCCTTCATTTCCCTTTTCCGTCTCTCTTACCATTAATTTTGTTCTTGAAATACTCGCCTCAATATTTAACGAACTCTCTTCGCCGATCGGCAATGTTTTCTCTTATAAGCAGGACTTTTTTCAAACTTTTTATTAGAAATAAGATGGATAAGTGCCAATAGTTACACATTTGTTTTAAAAAGGTACATTGCCAGGTCCAATACATTTATATAGCTCATGCCTTCAAAGCTGGCCATCAAGTTGTTATTATGGTGCTTATATAACCAAGCATTGTGCCTAGGATAAATCCAGTGAGAACGCAGCACGGTGCGCACCGAGCGGAGAGCGGAAAAGATCCAATAGGGCTTTTCAATTCTAAAACCGGAAAACGTCATAGCTCATTTCGTAATGTTCTTTTTTTAGATTACATTTTAGGGAAACAAAGTTTTAAGGCATAAATACAGTCAAATCACTAGACTATATTCTCAAAATTGTTAGCTTAGTAAAATTACGAAATTATTTTTTTATTTTGCAAGTCCAATAAGCTGTCTTAAATTAATGAAGAATTAAAAATTAGCTGATAAGATCAATCATTCTCAATATACCTACATTCACGTATTGACTCGTATCTTTTATTAATTTTTAGCGCATTTTCGAGATGTCGAAATCGCTATTGCACCCGTTTTGTCCGTCCGTCTATCATCACCCTTGATCACAGCATCCATAAGTCCTAGACCCATGATGTATATATGTTTTTTGTATGCCCTGACCTGCCATTTGTGCATCAACACTCAGTTACTCGATCCGTTTAAAAACCCCGTTAAAACTACCAAAAAATATTTCGAATCGAGAGGTAACACTAGCGCAGGGAACGGCCGCCATTGTCGGAGGTCGATTGCATAATTCCTCAAGCATTGAAGAGTGGTGCGAAAGGGTGCAAAAGAATTAGTTTTTTTTTTTTAGTTGACGTCATTAGAATATGTGTAAAAGTTTAGAGAGTTTTACGTCATCATTTGTGGTGACTTGTAGTTGGATTAAAGAAAACATATTTTTTTTTAAATGTAAAGAAATGACTTTTAAATAAAAAAATGTCAGGTATATTCATTACACAAGAAAATTCATAAAAATATGTCTAAAATCTAAACACAATTACTGATAACTACATAATTCTGATATCTAACATAAGTACTGATACATAATACGAAAATGCGCTAACATGTCCTGAATTCCAATAGGTACCAGGCTTAACATGATTTTTTTTATAAATCTGTCCTTACAAAAGATAAATTTAGATATAATATTTCTATTAACAGATTTCCGCTATATTATGAACATCCCAATTGGGAAAAAATATAATAAAAACATTCCGTTTTAAACATAACCCACAAGTCTCAAACAGTGGCGTAGCGAGGGATTTGGGGGCGCAGGGGCTTGGCATCTTTGGGGGCCCCATCATATCGACCGATGACCTAATATATATTATTAAATGTAAAAAATATTTTCAGACAATCCTTTGGCCCCCCCCCCTCTAATTCGGACCCCTCTCCTAGCTACGCCACTGGCCTCAAGTCCAAAGATTCGATATGCTACCATACATCACCCTCTCATCATTTAATTAATTATTGATAGTTAATGAGTTTCACACTCCTTAAACCAATATCTGCCGGCCCCACTAGTTGTAGCACACGAGATGCGGGCCACAATCAATGTACTCATATTTTATCATTACGTGATAAGGGTTTGCGCCTATTAATATTTAAAAGCGTGGTTGCATGCGTGGTTGAAATTTATTTTACAAAAAATAAAGCGTTATCTGGAATCAAGACATTTTTATACCAGTTTTATGCAACGTCGAATCGACGCAACGTATTATATTGGACTGCACTAGGGAACGCAGGTATTTTGCATTGCTGTTGTGAAATATATTTAACTCGGTGCAACTGTCTTTGAGCATAGGACATTAGAAAGGAGTCTTATCCACTTTAGTACAATATCGAACACGTAGCTTTATGTTCCGCATAGATTAATGTTCACAAATCTTTTCACTCCGTTCTTATCTGAGTTTTAAGAAAGAAATGCAACCAACGTGAAACGCCTCGAGGAGTGATGTTGAAGTGGGAAACGCCGAGTTTTAATGATACTGCACTAGGTTTACGGTGGTGTTTTGCTGCCTGCTATTTTTATTTTGACCGGAAGTTTAGAACAAAAGGTTCCAAGGGTACACTCGTCGTGAGCAGTTGTTTTTGTTTTCTTTTCAATATTTTTTATTTAAACTGTGGCACATTTTTCGTGTTGGAAAAGCAAAGAGGATCGTGTTGCCTTACTTTAGGGATGTTCATAATATGGCGGAAATCTATTAATAAAAATATTATATCTAAATTTGTCTTTTGTAAGGACAAATTCATTAAAAAAAATTAATAAAAGATACGAATCAATACGTGAATGTAGGTATATGATTGATTGAGAATGATTGATCTTATCAGCTAATTTTTAATTCTTCGTTAATTTAAGACAGCTTATTGGACTTGCAAAACAAAAAAAACAATTTCGTAATTTTACTAAACTAACAGTTTTGAGAACATAGTGATTTGACTGTATTTAAGCCTCAAAACTTTGTTCCGTTAAAATGTAATCTAAAAAAAGAACATTACGAAATGAGCTATGACGTTTTCCGGTTTTAGAAATGAAGTACCCTATAACGGCATTGCATCCAGACTCTCAAATCCAGTGAAGTTTGCGGGTCTTCGAGGAGCCAATTTTTTTAGGAGCCGGAGTCGGTTTATAAAGATTCATCCGAGAAATTCAATTTCTTTTTTTTTTTTTGTTGATCTACACGTTTGTTCTACACATTTGCTGTACACGTGTGTTCTACACATTTGTTCTACACATTTGTTCTACACATTTGTTCTACACATTTGTTCTACACATTTGTTCTACACGTTTGTTCTACACATTGGCTGTACAAGTCTGTTCTACACATTTGTTCTACACGTTTGTTCTACATATTTGTTCTACACATTTGTTCTACACGTTTCTTCTACACATTTGTTCTACACGTTTGTTCTACATATTTGTTCTACACGTATGTTCTACACATTGGCTGTACACGTTTGTTCTACACGTTTGTTCTACACATTTGTTCTACACGTATGTTCTACACATTGGCTGTACACGTTTGTTCTACACGTTTGTTCTACACGTTTATTCTACACATTTGTTCTACACGTATGCTCTACACATTGGCTGTACACGTTTGTTCTACACGTTTGTTCTACACATTTGTTCTACACATTAGCTGTACACGTTTGTTCTACACATTTGTTCTACACGTTTGTTCTACACATTTGTTCTACCCATTTGCTCTACACGTTTGTACTTCAAGTTAACTCAGACTCTGTCTTTTGTAAATAGATTTCAAAATTATCCAAATATTTAAAACTGTAACATTATCCTACTAGCCGACCCGCGTCGTAGCATAGGCCGCTAATGAGCGATGAGGTACACACTGCTCTTGGTACACGCAGTTGCGCATGCACGGAGAGCAAGGGAGGGCGCCTAAAGTATTCACTTTGAAAGTAATTATTGAGGAGAGTGTGTGACTATTTTTCTGTCACTGAGCTCAACGGAGAGCACGAAGTTATTATACCAATGTCAAGAAACAAAGCCTACTTCCGTGTTGCGAAGTCATGTTCGAAAAGAAAGTGGTAAACGAACGGGCACACACACACACACACAATTTTAAAATTAAAAAAGTAATGTCTTCCTTGGGACTTGAACCTACGACCTTCCGCGTGTTAGGCAAATGTAAAACCACTGCAACGCAAAATACATAATATTCTGTTTTTCCGAAAAAAACAAAACAAATTAATTAACCTGACCTCAATTGAATGCATTGTTGGTCTCGATGACCCCCCACAAACCGCACTAACTTTACTTGCCAGCTGATAGGTCGGTATGGCTAGACAGCTCGGTGTCCGGCATGGTTGAACCATGAGGAGAATTATATATAGAGATAGTTAGTTTAACTGCTTTTGATTGCACGAAAGTGTCCAATATTATTCCACCGTTCTGTCCATTCTGCTCTTGAGATGCCATCTAACTCGTTAAAACCCACGACTCACAACAGCAGTTAAGAAATTATGTCCCGCAAGGTGGCTATGATAAGGCGTAGATTTAGTTCACCTTTGTCAGTGCTCCATGTCAGAAACTGATAACGCCAGCCCACCCCTCCCCACCACCCCCACTTTGCCATGGAGGTAAGCATTTCTGTGTAACTTTTAATCATTATAAAGTCTTTATTCGACCACGTAGGCGCGTTCTTCATTTTGGGGAAAGGGGGAAACGGGTGGGTTAAACGATTCCTGGTAGGAATGTAAAGGTGGGAGGTTGAAACCTAGTGTTACGATAGCTGGAAGCTAGACAAGAATTGTGTAATGTTCTATCTATAAATTTATCCTGTCTGGTGGTACAGCTATGCTAGGTTATGCCAGCGGTGGTTTAAGAATGTGTATGCCTCCCATACTATGACAAGATCATGAAAAAAAAAGCTGAATAAATACCTTTCAAATAAAAACAAATTACAAGACAATTCATCTTTCAGGCTACTGATCTGAGGCTAGGGACACCAATCATTTCCTAAACACGTGAACCGAAAACACACCAGCCGTCGCTCTATTTCTCTCATATGTATTAACATTGAATGAAGCTTAAACTATTTTTTTATCTGGCCTAATATGGTCGCTATTATAAAAATACTACATTGTTCTTTTGATTAGCGTCAAGCACCATAAATAAGTAAGGACTTGAATTTGTCACTTGCCAACAATAATTTCTTTCAATTTTGAAAACTATTTTGCAGGGGGCAGGGTTGGCACTGGGTGGGTGGTGGGGAGGGGAGGGGCTGAAAACAACACACAAAAAACATAGTGAGGATCTCACCTAGTTCTCACCACACCAACATATCCAGGTCATACCTTCGTGTGCGCATATTCTCCTAAAAAAAAACGAATATGACGTCAATTCCCACACCACAAGCTGTTCCCTCCCTTTCTCTCTCTTTTTGTCCATATCGTAACTCACTTAGAAAAACGTCTTGTATCGTTATCTATTTAAGTTTACGGTTATTTTTTTTATTTGATGTGTTTAAAAGTTCTATTTCGTTCCTTGCCAATGATTTAATTATATCCTTTGTATTTCGAGATACGTTTAGATTCAAAGTTGTGAAATCGTGGACAAAAGATTGTGAGGAAAATAGTTATTGCTGTCCAGAAATTATTAATAATAAATATTAAATATAGAAATCTATTCCTTATAGAATTTGGGAATGTTTTGCAATTCCAGTTTGTATAGAACGTAAGCTGATTGAGTAGCATGCTTATTCCCCCCCCCCCCCCCCCCCCCCCCGCAAACCTGGGATGTGGTGTTCGAGAGGTAGCGCGCTCGACTGTCATACCGATGGTCACGAGCTCGAATCCGCGCGAAGGCGAGGATTTGTTCCCGGGGCCTGAGGAGTCCCCGAGTCACCCAGCTCTGAATGGGTACCTAGCTAGACAATAGTTAGGCGGCTGGGGTAATGCGTGGAACCCCTATAGCCGTGGCCTGTGACCGCTGCATCACTGATAACAGATCATCTCTCATGGTCTGTGGACGCAATTATCTTCTGCATAGATGGAGCGTCTGTATATCTAAGATAAACCTTTTCTCCATGTGTTACAAAAGTGCGACTGAATGTGTTCAAATGTCTATTAATTATTATTATTTTTTTTTAAAATATCAACCCTCTCCTTCTTTCAACTCTTATGAATTGATCGTTTTCTATGAATAATTACCTAGATTCATACGTCGAAATGTGTTGGAAGTTACAGCCTATGTCTCCATGACTTTCAACTGAATACCGTAGCGACTTTTAAATTTAGACTTGCTTCATATGTCTTTGTAACTTTCTAAGTTGAATACATGTATAGCGTTGTCACAAGTTTCAAGGTTATAATATCGGTGCTATGCTTCGTCGTTACGTACAATGTTGGAATCTGCGTGATACATCCGTTGGGTGCTTTGAAATTACTAAGTGAATGGGGGTCATTATAACAGTGATTTCAATGGAAATGTTAGGGGTGTCTTTGAAATTACTGAGTGAATGGGGGTCATTATAACAGTGATGTCAATGGAAATGTTAGGGGTGTCTTTGAACTAACTGAGTGAATGGGGGTCATTATAACAGTGATGTCAATGGAAATGTTAGGGATGTCTTTGAACTTACTGAGTGAATGGGGGTCATTATAACAGTGATGTCAATGGAAATGTTAGGGGTGTCTTTGAAATTACTGAGTGAATGGGGGTCATTATAACAGTGATGTCAATGAGAATCTCAATTGTGTCTTTGAACTTACTGAGTGAATGGGGGTCATTATAACAGTGATGTCAATGGAAATGTTAGGGGTGTCTTTGAAATTACTGAGTGAATGGGGGTCATTATAACAGTGATGTCAATGAGAATCTCAAGGGTGTCTTTGAACTTACTGAGTGAATAGGGGTCATTATAACAGTGATGTCAATGGAAATGTTAGGGGTGTCTTTGAACTTACTGAGTGAATGGGGGTCATTATAACAGTGATGACAATGAGAATGTTGGGGGTGTCTTTGAACTTACTGAGTGAATGGGGGTCATTATAACAGTGATGTCAATGAGAATCTCAATTGTGTCTTTGAACTTACTGAGTGAATGGGGGTCATTATAACAGTGATGTCAATGAGAATCTCAATTGTGTCTTTGACATTGGTGTCATTGGGCGCGTATTAATGGGAACCTATAGGGGAAATAATGCAAACTTTCCCATTTATTAACTTTCATAGAGACTATCAGTGATGGTAACTACAATTTATACATTTATCTCATTATTATGATTAAAAATAATCTTACAAGCGGTAAGGGTTTAGAAATAATTTTATAAAATATTTGTTTTTGAAAAGCTGATTTTAAACATAGCAATTTATTGTGAATCAAAAACTTCGAAAACTTTGATATGGTAAAGAAAATTGCTATTCCTTAGAGCAGGGATGCCCAAACTTTTTGCATGGCGGGCCATATTCCTTTATCCAAAGATATTTGCGGGCCGGATTAAAATAATATTTAAAAAATGACATAGTATGGTGAGATTTTATTGTAAAATTTTAATGTGAACTGTGAAACTGAGATATTTGAATACAGTAAATAGGTGAGGCCAGGCTCAATGACATGGTTTTGATGCGCATGATATCACGTAGTTGAGAGTCACTTTTTCTCGTCCTCACACAGATCTTGTTAAAATTCATAACTGAAAATGTCTGCTTACACAAGTATGTCGAGCCAAACAAGCTAAGCATTTTTTTAAAACAAATTTTTCGAATTCCTTTTAATCTCTCTTTAACCATGAAGCTTACTCTAAAAGTCAAAGAGAAGAAATTGTCTGCTGCGACACTCAGCATCAGTTTGTAGCTCAATGATTTCCAGCTGCAGAATGCCGCAGTATT
Source organism: Radix auricularia (assembly GCA_002072015.1). Lineage (NCBI taxonomy): Eukaryota > Metazoa > Mollusca > Gastropoda > Lymnaeidae > Radix > Radix auricularia. The sequence continues at coordinate 862,486 of MUZC01000004.1, read as the reverse complement.
ATCAAAATCTACAGAGAAATATGAAGATTTAACAAAAACAACCATGTTTATCTTTTCAATAGTTATTAAGTCATGAAAGCGTCTTTGAAATTCATCAACCAAGGATGTGATATCTGCATCATACCTATGCATTTGCCAATTGAAGCTTCTTTCTGGTAAACTTGTCATGATTTCCTGCAGTGAGGGGAAATGTGTGGTATTAGGCTGCATTTAAAAAAGTTGCCTTTGAAAAAGTTGCAGCTTGTTCCCAAAGTCCTTGATATAATTGGCTTACCACTGCATTGTGCCCTTGGAGAATTGTGTTAAGAAGGTTTATATGTCTTTTCTTATCAACCGAAAATGCAAACTATGCAAGACAAGCAGCATCAGATAGTTCTGGAACTGTTTTTTCCTTTCCATGTACGGCCCAATTTCTTTTTTAATGTGTAGACGCGCTGAAGTGCTGTCCCCCGACTAAACCATCTTATATCATTGTCATACATAACATCTTTGTATTATCTCTGGATGACATAAAGACAATGCTAAAACTGGCTGTGAAACCGGATTTTAGAGAAAATAGAGATCATTATCACTTGCTTAAGGACATGATCACATGAAAGGTGTTTAGCACAAAGAACTTCTTTATGAATGATACAGTGAAGTTTAAAAACTTTGCCAGCCTGAATAAGCTGACTTTGTTACAGACAAGTTTTGCTAGTCAACTGTGCTCACGAGTCATGGCGATAGCCATCAGTAATAAATAAATATATCGTTTACTTGGTTAATTAACGTCATAGACAGCAGAACAAACAGAACCAAATACATTTATTCCCCTTGTCAGTCTTTAAGACTGAAGTCTAGTAATTGGTAAACAATACAATGTTATCGACTTTTGCCGTCCTTTGACGTTATCAAAACGGTAAAACTTGTCGACTTTTCTTATATTTAATGTTGCTAAAAAATAATACGTTAGTTAATTAATTATTTCAGATGAGGTCGTGGGCCAGTAAAAATTGCTTCGCGGACCGGTTTTGGCCCGCGGGCCGGACTTTGGGCATCCCTGCCTTAGAGGTTTAAAGAATAAATGATCAGTTACTGAGCACTATAGGAAAATGTGCTTTAATCTTCCCTCCCCTTATTGCTACATGTGTCTGAGAACTATGTCATCTGGAGACTTACCGAAACTTGTAGAATGTGAGGATTGGAAATACCGAGGAAATTATTGTGAATGATTATTAGAATAACCTTTTGGAGTGCGCTGATAAATTCTGTTATTGTTTTTTACGTTGATGTTGCTCTAAAAAAGTTATGTTAATGCATTAGTGTTTCCGGAACATTAGCTTTTTGTTTGTTAGAAATGGACCCAAACGGAGAAAAACAAATTTGACCTTTTTTAATTGACCTTTGTTTTTTAAGTACTGTCATTTATAGTACGAACAATGTATAGCATGCTTTAAATAATAGAGTTCTATGCAAATTTAAAAATAAATAATACTGTAAAAATATGAATTTAAAAAAAAGTTAAAAATGAGAAGAAAATTAAGTGATTCCCGTCGTCAACACTTTAAGATTTTAGAAATTGTTTTTGTTGTTGACGCATCGTAACTCAAAAAAGTTAAAAACTGTAAAAGACACAAAAGTTTCAATGAAAAATAGCTTTGAATAGCCCGGGACTCTTAGTGTTTAGTAATTTTTTATTTTAAAAAACTATACAAAACTTGGACGACAAGTTTTAAAATCTTATTTTAAGTAACAATTAGGGCAAAGAACTAAACAAAATAATTTAAAAATCAACAACAATAGCAAAGAAACAAAATTTTTAAACAATAACATTTTAAAATATTCACATAGTTTATTTTCAGAAGCAAACCTTTAGATTCTCGATATGACTCCAACATTAAAAAAAATCCACTACCACATAAGATCCATTTGATGTGAGAACCTAGTCCATTAAACTCAAATGTCCATTTCTGCCGTGGAGTTTCTCCACAGCCTTACAGACATTTACGATTGAACTAGCGCGAGTCATGGAGAACCCCGACCCGTGAGCTGATTGTTGTCAATAGATCATTTAGTGACGCGACCGTCAGCGTCACCATGGTGCCAGCATCTGGGAGATCTGTCCCAAGATGAAAGGAGATTAAATGGTGAGCTTTGTATGACGCAGTGTAATCTGGCCAGTCGCTTTGGTGCGTAATTTAAAATGCATCATTGGGATGAAAGAGAGTCCAGAGCGTCATAAGGTAATCTAAAATTAATCCTCCAGGAAAAGCGGTTGTTAACACTTTACTTGGCAAGAGTTTATAAATATCTAAATTTAATTTTATCATCTTAAATCGTATCACCGATAACAGTCCCTTAATTCATAGTTAAGATCCACACTGTCTTTAGTTATCATCTTACACACATTTATTATTACCATGGCTGGTACTGATTAAAAATAATTTTGTGCGATTAAAAAGGAAAAAAAAGACTCGATAAATAACGATTAACTATATCTTTATTACACATATAAAGATCCCATTAAGATGCAACTCATTATTTCACGAAATCTATTAAGTTGACATCCAAAATTTCGTGATGTAACACAGCTAATTCGTTCTGCTAAGCAATAAATAAGGTAGAAAACCGATTGTTTACGTATGCAAGTCTAAATAAATAATAATAAAACGAGAGAAAAGTATGAAAGTAACAAAAAATATAAATTATTAAAAAATTGGGGAAAAAAATCTTAAATGTTAATTGAATTTGAATCGATTTTACTCTTGAAGATGAATCGATTAATTAACTGTTAATTTCCGCAACCCAAATTATTATTATTCAGGGTTCAGTAATTTGAATTTAAAATAAATTTTCAGAAAACTATGTTGGGGGCCGTTCATAAAGTACATCAGAGGGTTGGATGGGGGTGTAAGAAGGTGTGAAAGTTTGTGACAGGGGGAGGGGGTGTCCGGCCATGTATGATGTCACGGTGTTTTATATTAAATTTTAATTATTTTGTTAATACATTTTTTTTTATTTTATTTCGAAAGTTTGACGTACTTCAGTGGGGGGGGGGGCGGACGGAGGGCGAGATTTGTGACAGTTTGTGACAAGGGGGGGGTTAAAAGAAGACTACAATAGCGTGACATACTTATTGGACGGCCCCTGTGTGTTTGCTGAAAATTACTGTAACTTATATTAGTAGATTGATAACATGTAAACAGAGTGAGTCTGAAAGGACGTAATAAAAAAGCGAATGTTTCGGCAAAGAACCTTTTTCATTAAAAAAAAATAGCACAAAAATAAAGCGAATATAAAGAGAAAACAAATAAAATAATAAACACTTAGCTGCGGTGAAATCACAAGAGAGCAAAAGAGAGTAAAAGAGAGCAAAGTCTCACCCACATTTTGTAACATATCTTTTTCTCTTGGCAAAACAAATCTTTGAAAACTGTAACACAACCAGTGAAATCAGTTTCTTTACATGAAATTATATAAATCGGATTTTCAATGCTATCATTCTTCTCGTATTAATGTATTTTTAACACTTATTTTACCAATGCAACAGTTTACCATTTTAAAAAAAGTACAAAACGATTTCTACCGGGTGTATATATGTGGAAATAAAATTTTTTTGGCAATGTTTTCCAAACATTTTAAACTATAATAAAACTGTTAATGCTCGCATTCGTTTTCGGGTCTTAGAAATGTCAAAACTTATTACAGTTCAGACGAATGCTCTGTAGAGTGAGATGTTTACAAAAATCATTATTTGCGCATGACTAAATTTAGTCATTGCTTCTATTCTAAGATAAAACTTTATTTTAAAAAACTCAAATTTTTTTGTAATCGGTAACCATAAAACCTTATATTTGTATTTATGTGTAACAGTTTTTTTTCCATGTGAGTACATCTGTATTGGGGTGATAAACAATCATATGAAATATTAGATAACTAGGGTATCACCCGTCAAAAATGACGGAAGATTTCAAAATAAATATATTTCAGCTTCATTCTATTTATTTTGAACAAATGTTCATCAGAAAAAAAGGTAATATAAAACATTCAATTATTTTATTAACTCTAGTAGTTTTATTCATTTATTTCCAAATTACCAATTTTACGCGGACGTTCAAAAAGAATAATTATTGTGCGCTGCTTTCTAAAATTAGTAGTGTCACGGACGGGACGGACGGAACCATACATTGCAAATTATGTATATTGATTATTTACACGCATACAATTTAGATTTTCAAAACAACAGCAAAACAACAAAATTACTTTTAATGAAAAGTAATTTTTGTGTTTGTTTTTGTTTCCCGAAATTATCCTTCATTTTACAAAAAATATAAAATTTCCGTAGGCCACAGGGAAAATAGCATTGCTCCTAATCAAGCGGTTAACTAAAAGATGAAGCGTTATTATGTTATGGTTTCGTCCTCTTTATGTCCAAGTAAAAAAAAAAAACACACACATACATTTATATCGAAGTCACGTTGTAACCGCTCCTCAAATAGCAATAACGCAATTTGCATATTCCCGTGTAGCAATCATACCAAGTTGGCTTACCAAACCTCTTGGGGTATTCTCCTGTATCAATAACAGTTAGGTCATGAAAACTCTTGGCGTATCACCGAGAACACAGAAACGGGGCTCACCTGGTAATTCCTGTCTCTGTCAGTTGGATTTTAATTTACGTCATTGTCTTGTGAACGTATTGGTAGCTCTCTAGAACGTGACGAAACTTGAAAACAGCTATCATGAGCAAGGTGTTGGTGTGCAGCAAAGTGTTCTTGGTTTACATTGCGGGATGTTAGCTCTTATAGTGGAGACGACACATGTAAATGCCACACGCAAAGGCAAGTCTATATCAAGATTGATCAACAAACGATGCAAAGTGCACGATATATGAGTCAGATAAAATGTAAACCACGAGCAGATGTTGAAGCGTTGTGCTGATGGAGTGGACGTGAGATTTTTTTAGGAAAGGCCAAGCCAATCATTTCATGGCGACTGGTCAGAGCAAGGACAATAAAGAAAACTTTCTGAAATTCAAGAATTAGAAGGTTAGGACTTAAAAGCCATTAGATGACTTACAACCTTGAACTTAAAATATTGATTTTGATGGTTGTTTTAAAAACCGCAGGTAACTATAAATAAAATAAACAATCAAAAGACCGTAACAATATTTTGGTAGAAAGCCCGCATTGATCTAAATCTTTTATAACCTCTTTTAATTTTGTATCAATTCCAATCTTTCTGTCCGTCACATTCAGTCTGTATTTATCTACAAGCTTGTCCTGTTTCTTCATCATTTAAAGGCATTGTTCGTTCTTATTTCATAAAGAGCTATTCGCTTTCTTTCACCACCCTAAATCTTAGCATTCCCCCCAAATCTTAACTCTTCGTATGTCTTTCATATTCGTGTATGACATTTTAAAATGTATTTATTTATAAAATAGTCATAGAATGGATTATGAAATTTTTTTATCTCAACTTTATTGATCCATTTTATTCAATATCTATTCCGATTTGAAACCTTCTATTCTCAAATATGTACTTAATGTAAAAGAGTGGTATAATTCGTCATCTCCAGCAAAAATCTGAGAAATTTGTCAGTTTTATTCAGTATTAACATGAGAATTAAAACAAATTTATACAGGTGGACAATTCACAAATTTTTGGTACCATTTGAATCAATGATAATAGCCAGTGGCCAAGCTCTTTATGCCACATTTAATTAGACACATTTCTAATGTTATTAAGTGGTGCACTGACATATCTTTGTTGCACTAACTCATTAAATACATAATGAAAACTCTAAAAATCCAAGTGATTTATTTATAGCTCCACCTGCTCTCTGTGGGGTAAAAACGCTTATTTAAATAGCGCCTGGAGGTTTTTCTTGTACTATTTATGTTCTGTCATCTCTACACTCAACCTTCGATGTACAGTTTGCTATACCAGTAAGAAAAGAAGAAAAAAATTAACACCGGATTTTGACACCATTTTACTGTTGCTGTGTCAGAGGCTGGGGGGAAATAGTTTGGTTTGACGTCAAAATTCTAACAGAAAACTTTTACTTTTTATTTTAAAGAGATTTCAAAAGAATAGACTTGAAAGGGTTGGGGAGAGGAGGGCAGGGGGAGAGGAAAAAAGCCGAAATGTTTCAGATTATTCCAATAAAGAAATAGCTCTTGAGGGTAAATTTGGCATGTAGACGGGAAATACTTGAGTTCGTGCAAGTCGAATAAACAAGAGGATCTGGTCTCCAAGTGGAACACGATTTAGGCATGGGCTTAAAAACAACACGGTTTGAGCTCAGACTGCATTTCATTCATGGCCTGGGAATGGCTGTGTGTGGGGAGGGGGTACAAAAGAGTGATGGCCAATGTCAAGGTGAGTCCGACAGGACATGTCAAGCATTGGCTCGGCTAGTGATAGTGCTGACTGGTGTGGTCCGTGAATGTTAGCGTACTGGATCTCTTAATAAATAATAAACTCCCACGAGAGCAAGTAAAATTTCATAACATTTTTGTAAGTTGCCTCCCTTGCATACACTAAAATAAACTATGCCAAGTCCCCCTCGTATTCAAATTTCTCTTTAAATTGATTATGCTGGAAAGAGATATTTCAATGAAGTATTAAACATCCATGAGTGTCACAAAATGACAAACTTTATCGTATCATATCTTAGATGCAGGGGCTTAAGATTATTTTTTTTTATTTTACAGTATTGATTTCTTATATAGTCGACAGTGCTTATGCTTTAAAATAACAAATACATATTTTAATATAAACGAATATATGTATTAAAATCTTATTATTTATTTTATCATCAACATTTTATTCTTAACATATAAATCTATTGTTTTTATTAAACGATAATTCCATCCCCCAAAACGATTCAAGTGACCTGTGAACAGCAGGCATCAATTAGTCAAGGATATTTATGTCAAGTACACTGGGAATGACATTGCTGAGAAAATTTAAAAACCTGATTCTTTTCCTGGGAAGTATTTACTATGTCACCGTGAAAACGTTGTAATATTTTCATCTTAAAATGCTTTGTTTATCATTGACAGGGTTTTAAATCCATTTAGGTTGACAATCCCTGATGACAATAATGTTATACCTTCCTTGGTAGTTGTTTTGAAGGAATCTTTCCGATTATAGTGCAATAGTATGCAGTAATTCTATTTAAACGCCAACAATGTTAGCTAAATTTATAGTTATTCAGGCAAATAACTTGGCTTAAAAATGTTTATCATCCTAATAACAATTTCAACACATTTTTGTGTGCTGTTTTATTAATCTCATTAAAAAAATCAAATTCAAATGAGCTTAAACCTAGAATGTCAAAGCACATGTTCAAGCAAAACGAAATTTTCATGTGCAGAGTAGGGGAAAACATTAGTTTCAATCCCCACCCCTAACAACGTGATATAATTTTATCCAATTGATCATTTTTTTGTGCTGAAGTATATAGACACGCAGTTGAAACATTTTTACTAATAAGAGATTTGAAAAAAAAATTCTGTTGAAATTAGACCCAAGACATCTGTAAATCATATGCAGCCTTCCAGATGAAATATCACTTGGAGACAAAATCAATTTTTGCAATTAAATCAAAGATCGAAATGAAATGATGTTTAAACAGATTTTAATAACAATCGAAAGACCACATGACTATTGGAAAGAGGGGAATCCCCTTCTCTGTGTGTCCGACACAGACTTTCGTTTTTCGTCTGACATGCTTTATTGGACAGTAAACCCATGCCTACTACACACAACCAATATTCTCCTCTACACAAGCACAACCACACACACGCAAACTCAAACACACAGAAACACACACACGACACACGGCTCAATGGTCAGAGGACGGTGACAATTTGAGTGATTGGTTGGTTGGTGATGGTCAGTGTAGACGTGATACCGGCTAGTTAGTGCTATACCTCCGTGTTTTAAAAGGAATAGCGTGGAGTGACCTGGTGAGGAAAGGGGCGGATGTTGTTTAGGATAGATAGAAGGTGACGATATTTACAGGGGAGATTTAGAAACAGACAGATCGATGGAGATTGAATTTTAGAGGAAGCATGAATAGAACGTAAATTTGTGTTCGTACAAAGGAGAACGGCAGAACTGGGAGTAAATGAAAGAAATCTCGGAGAGCCTTGCAATAGCAAAGAAATATGGAGGCTACCAATATGACAAAATATCATAGAAACAATGGTGGGTATCCAAAACGAAATATATACTTTTTTTTAAAAATTAAAAAATGGACAATGGAGTACTAGGATAATAAAAGATTTGAATAAATGGAATTTGAATAAAATATCTCTTTAAAATATAACAGAAACTCAGACAAAAATATGCATCATTAAGACAGCTTCGAGAATGTAGATCGTATCCCTGGCTTGGACAGCCGAAGACCGTTGTTAGGTGTTAGGTGCTAGTCATACATGATTACAGTCGCTGTACGGATCTTAGGCAGAGCATTTAGATGCAATGCCGATGATGAAAACCAAAGTACCCGTTGAGGGTCGGGTTACTCCGAAGCGACCGTTTCGTCCCCCTCAATTAACTAGCAACGCTGTTGAGCGGTGCCGGTTTAGGGCCAGGAGCGCCAGCACGGAATAGCAAAAGGTACCGCTAGGAGACGCTTTTGGTCGCCAGCTCTGAGGAAACCTTCCGGTGGGGGTTAAACCCTAGGCAGGTCAGTGATGATGCCATGCTTTGCGGCGATCTAAACCATAGAGACTCGTAAGATTTGCCGTGGTGGCGCCAGAGTGATACTATGTTGATAGCGAGTCATAGTAGGAAATTCCACACCTCTCTCGGGAGGCACACTTAGTGGGAGACGCTTTCGACCTAGTGTCCTGGACGCCCAGGCGGCCGCTTGATAGCAGCGACCGCTCCGGGGGGGGGGGGGGGCTTCTCAGTCTTTACGTCCCTTAGGAGGCCAGAGGTCTGAGGGGGTTTTCCGGGAAGCCCCATGAAGAGCGCAGGCTCGGGACTGCTGATTTTCTTCCTCATGTAGGATTTTCAGTTCGTATCCAAGTTTTGATAAAATTTTCATTAGGTGTCTAATGCTTCCTTTATTGTTCAAGGTTTTTTTCCCCCACTAGCCAATATAAATCTACAACTCAAAACTTCGTTTGGTATATATATCGAATTAACGTTAACTCTGAATATTAAGTAATATTCATGTGTCGTATAGTGATTTAGAGATAAGTGCTTTATGTACTCTAACAAATAATTTAATGTGAGACGTTGCTAAAAGAAAAGAAATTTCTAAATAAGTCTTTATCTTTATGACATGTTTATTTTAGTTAAGAAGATGTAGTAGTTAAAGTGTATCAATCAAAAGCTTCTGCAGAAGATGCCTAAACAAAGAGATGTGTCATTTCTGCATTGTACATTATGTATACATATAAAAGGGCTGGTACCGATTAATATTTTTCTTCGATTAATCGAAAAAAAAAATTGATAAATCGATTAATTTTGATTCCTTTAAGTCACGATTCAGTAATTCGCGAAATCGGTTAAGTCGCGGTAATTCCATGACTCCCAAATTTTATGGCGTAACACAGCAAATTCGTTCTGCATGCAAGAAATAAGAAAGAGCAACATTTTTTTCGTATTCACGTCTAAATAAACAATAATAATACGAGTGAAAAGTATGTGAGTAACAAAAAATAGAATTATGGAATAAAAAAACAAAGAAATATTTTCTTAATTTTTAATCGAATTTCAATCGATTAAATTAATTTTAATCGATTATTTTTAAACAATAACAATAGCAATAACCCCTTTTCAGTCCATGACGGACTCTTGGGCAAGTGAAGTAGCGTTCACAAGTTATTAAGCCACCACTAACGAGCAGGGGATTGTGTGGCTAGCACAATGCCCCGTGGGCCTTGCCAGTAACGTGGTTTGAACTCGTGACTAGAGTTCTTCCCACCGTTCAGCAGTCTAAAGCGCTACTACTTAGACTACCGCGAAAACGATATATCTATGAATAAATCGTTAGTTTCCGTAGCCATAAGAAGAGCAATTTAGCTCCCCCAACCCCTAACGTAGTTACGCCACTATTTGAGGGGAAATAAACTTAATAAACCTGCGGCTAGAGCGGGAAATTGAATGGGCATTTTTTGTACCGCAATTATCGTTGATCTTGCAGTTAATGCCTAAATTTAAATTTCCATGTCCCACAAAAAGGAAGAAAAAATATCAAAGACTAAATTAAAACTCAGTTTATTATATTCTATGGAATTAAACCCAGACTTCCTTCCGGTTCAGGTTTAGTTTGTTGAACACGTGCACAAGCAGAGCATTCTTCAAACAGCCACCTCAGTGAGGCCGGGAAAAAATCGATGGTTTGTAACAACTAGTCACACCTGTCTGTGTGCGTCTGTCATCTAACTGGTACATCTCGTTTCCTGTCCGAGGTTACGCCTACGGTCCCGGTACGGCCGTGGAGGACATTGTAACAACTGGTCACACCTGTCTGTGTACGTCTGTCGTGTAATTGCTACATCTCGTTTCCTGTCCGAGGTTACGGTCCTGGTACGGCCGGGGATGACGCTGGTTGCGGACATTTGACGCTGAGGACGGTTGGCAATGTAGTGACGTAGTGAGTTAACGAATGAATCCTTTTTGGCATGTGCTTGTGTTTGTCTGTGTGTTTGTTTGTTGAATGTGTGTGTGCAATAGTGTTTAAAACGATGTTTAAACTTCCAAACCTCGACCATTGACGTTTTTTTAAAAAGATTCTTGGAAAAACAATAATTATCACACACATAAATAAAAGTTAGTCATAAAGTTTCGGAAACAAAAATAAAACACAATTTTTAGTTTTAGTTGTGTTTTTTAAAAACTAGTTCTATAACCTATAATTTCACTAATGATATAAAAAGTGAATTTTGCTTGTGATCCAAATGCCAATCCATTAGATAGCTATGACATTTTTCAAGTTTTTGAAAACCAAATCTCGGCTAAAGGCCGGGAATTTAATAAACAAAAATTCTTGTGGGAGAGCAAAGAGCTCGTGTAGACAGACATAAAATTAAATTATTTTTAGACGAATATGTTTCAAAGACTAGATCTCTGGGTTGTTGTAAGAACTAACCTGTAATAATAATAATAATAATAATAATAATAATAATCTAAGGTTATTTTTTTAAAAGGGCAAACAAAAGATAGGACTCCCACTAGATATTTAAAATTGTATTACGGCATGTCGGAGTCGACTGTGTGCTATCAAGAATTTCACACTCTGTTCGATTATGTCACTGAATGTTAAGCCATAGGAATAAATAAAAAAAGGTTGGGAGGAGGGGTGGGTACGCTAAACCCTTGAGCTGATTTTCTTTTATAAAAAGAAACGAGCCAGATTTTAAAAAATGAAAATAATATTTTTTTTTAAATTTCATAAAGGAGAACATTTTTATTTCGTTTCTTACGCTGCAGGCGTCATTAAATATAAACACACCGGAACGAAAGATTTTTTACATTGATATTTGCAATTATTGCATCCTGTTTAACGTTTATTTCCTCCCCGCGTTATTGACTGCGACACATGCCAGAGGTTCTCACAAAAGTTGTCGAAACTTCATTAGTATTCAATTTGTTTTTGTCTAATTATTCCCATAGCTTACTTCTTGATTATTTTAACTGGTGCCGTTGTTGCTATCGACTTATTAAATTTCTGATTTAGTTGATGATTATATCAACTCAAAGTCAGTCCGGTTTAGAAACCAAATTCCTTTCTTTAGATTCATTTACATTGTTTTTTTCTTGGAAACCACTCCACTGTAGTATTAATCTGTACTTTGTACTAACCTCAAATAATTATTTTAACAATTCTTATTTAAATATAATTTTTTTCTAGTTCTACATTTCCTGTGCACTTACGGTAAAGTGTTTTCTTTATTTTAGCTTATTTAGCCTTGGTCAACAGGAGATCAGGAATATTCTGTCCAAGGGTTGATTTTACGTCATTTCGGTGGTCGAGTGGCATGCGTACTCAGTTGACGTACCGATGGTTCGAATCCATGTGCAGGCCAGGACTTGCCCACCCAGCTCCCAGTTAGGGAAATAAAGCTGGCAGGGCAATGCGTGGAACGCTCATCGCCGTGGCCTGTGAACACAGCATCAACAGACCGGCATGGTCTATAGACGCAATTATCTTCTACCAGATGCCCGCGGCGTAGCATACGAATCTATCATAGATAGCGCAAAGAAAGTGGGGTGGGGGGTGGGGGTGGTGAACAGACACAAACTACATCACGATGAAATCAGAACAACGCGAATGAACCTTAGATGCTGGGATAACTACGACGCATTGTTGATCTGGAAACATGTGCACTGGGGTTAGCCACTTGTGACCCCCACCCTGCACCACCTTAGCTTGCCAACCATAAACTAATTAGCATAACCTGACAAAGGTTATTCTTCAGGCTTATTTCCACTCGTCTTGTGCTTGTTATGGTATTGCGTACTCATGATCGAAAAGAAAGTGTGAAATAACGGGCACAAACACAGATATTTTTAAAATTTTTTTTAAAATGTCTTAGCTGGGGATTGAGCCTGCCGACATGCGCGTGGAAGGCGAATGTAATACCACATTACACTACGAAATACATGTTATTTTGTTTTTCTTAAAGAACATAGTAATTAACTTCAATTCAACGAAATTTTGAATGCTAACTACCTTTTCTTGCAATCTGATCGGTCGGTGGGGTTAGAGGTCAGATAGCTTGCTACTTCGTGTCCGGCATGGTCGGACCATGATGAGAATTATATATATAGATATGTAGAAATATATTATTCACCAAAGCGAGTATGACCAAACGAGCATGACGAATGACCATCGTTGGGGTCAGCCAATTAGTCTATACTCGTGGGAGTTGCTGATCTTCTATCGAGCGCCTCCCCAGTCGGCGGATAGGGGAAAGCCCACCAGATATGGAGGGTACCGGGGAAATAAAATACCCGGAGTGGACCAAAATCAGCCCTACTGCCTTGTAGGAAGTGGAGGGATCCACAAAGGCTAGGGACCCAACCCGAACAAAGACAGCTACCCATTGAGCTGTGAGGGGCAACCCCCCAAGTGGTTGCGCGCAAGGCCAACAACCCTGCCGTGTAAAAAATCAAAGTTACAAAAACACCGAAAAGAGCAACAAAAGCCATTTCAGTCCTGGGAGAAGATGGATCCTCTGAGGAGGGAAATATGACGCCTAATAGTGAAAGCCAAAATCTGGAAGCTGTTAGACCGACAACCATCATCTCTACCAGGAACACCACCACCATCGGAGCGTGGAATGTCCGCACGATGTATGAAGCGGGAAAGGCTGCACAGATAGCCGCGGAGATGAAGAACTATAAGCTCACCATTCTAGGAATTAGTGAAGTAAGATGGACTGGACTGGGGCAGAAGAGATTAATCTCGGGAGAGATGGTGATATATTCGGGACACGAAGAAGAGGATGCCCCCCATACCCTGGGTGTTGCCATGATGCTATCAAGGGCAGCACAAGGAGCACTCATTGGATGGGAGGCCCATGGACCTAGAATTCTTTTAGCAACCTTTCGGACAAAGAAGCGTAGCATCAACCTAGATGTCATCCAATGCTATGCACCAACTAACGAAAGCGACGAAAGAGACAAAGAAGAATTCTACAATAGAGTGATAACCATAGTCCAGGGTCGCCCACGGAGGAACATCGTCATCCTCATGGGAGACTTCAATGCAAAGATCGGCAATAACAACACAGGGTATGAAGAGGTTATGGGACAACAAGGGATAGGCGAGATGAACGACAACGGTGAGAGGTTTGCAGACCTATGTGCCACAGCAGACCTAGTAATAGGAGGGAGTATTTTCCAGCACAAGAGAATACATAAAGCTACATGGGTCTCACCGGACATGAGAACGATGAACCAAATAGACCATGTATGCATTAGTAAAAAATTCAGGCGATCTCTCCAAGACGTTCGTGTAAAGAGGGGAGCTGATGTTGCCTCAGA
>MUZC01000004.1:807980-847173 GCA_002072015.1 Radix auricularia | reverse complement strand
CTTCTTGCACATACCCAACAACAGATGCAGGAGAAAACAAACATTGTCGCAGCCACTTCTGCTAGCATAGGTCTCAACATACACAAAGGGAAGAGTAAAATCCTCAAGGTTAATGCCACCAGTACATCACCCATCATGCTTGAAGGAGAAGCCTTTGAGGAGGTGGAGAGTTTTGTTTACCTTGGCAGCATGGTGGATAAACAAGGTGGTACAGATGCCGACGTCAAAATAAGGATCGGAAAAGCAAGAGCAGCCTTCCAGCAACTCAAGAATGTTTGGGTCACCAACAACTTAGGCAGCAGGTTAAAAGTAAGGATTTTTAACGCTATGGTGAAACCAGTGCTGCTATATGGAGCTGAGACATGGAGAACAACGGCTGTAAACCTGACCAGAATCCAGACCTTCATTAACAATTGTCTAAGAAGGATTCTCAGAATTCACTGGCCGGACAAAATCAGCAACCAGGAACTGTGGCAGCGGACTAAACAGAAGCCCATTGAGGAAGAGATTCTTCAAAAGCGGTGGAGGTTGATCGGTCATACACTAAGGAAACCTGCTTCTAATACAACAAGGCAAGCCCTGAAATGGAACCCACAGGGTAAATGGAAAAGAGGCCGCCCAAGAAACACCTGGTGCCGAGAATTGGAGGCAGACATCAAGAGGATTGGCCATGAATGGAAGATCCTGGAGAAAATAGCCCAGGATAGAGATGCCTGGAGAGCTCTTGTAGGTGGCCTAAGTCCTAAGAGGAAGTGCAGACGCCGGCGATGATCGGTAGATGTCCCTCATGGACGAGAAGGCTCAACAACAACAATTAGTCTATAGTTGGCAAGCAGATGCGACCTTGAGACCAACAATGGTTCTTGCGTTTACTTGAGTTGTTCCTTCACAGAATAACGTGTGGTTCGTGTTGTAGTGGTTATCACGCTCGCCTTGCACGCGGAAGGTACTGGGTCCAAGCCCAATCAAAAACGTTAATTTTTAAAAATGTGTTTGTACCCGTTGCTTTCGCCCTTTTATTATTAAGGTGGCTGACCCTCGCTTGGATGCAAGTGTCCCGAGACCAATAATTCTTCAGTGGTTCCCCACACCGACGTTCACTTGCGTTGTTTTGATTTCCTCATGCTGTAATTTGTGTCCGTTCCCCACCCAACCAATCTTTGCATTTTACATGAATAATTCTGCGGCGTATGTTACACCACGGCCCGTATCTAGTAAGGATTCATCTTTTTTCTCGCCGTCTGCCCCAGTAAATATTTCAACATGATGCACTAGTTTTCGGTGCAACGTTCGATGTCCTACAGCTCGTACTATTCATTTTTACTTGACAGCAGCCATTTATTTTTACTGGTGGTTAAAATTTAATGCAGATAGATGGCCTTTATAATTTCAGCATTTCCCCCTTCTCATTCTTTAAAGAGGTTGACTCTGTTTCTCACCAGAATTTTTTTCCAGGTTTACTAATCACGTTGTCTAAATCCCTTAGAAAGTTGATCCACGCTGGCTTATTAACGATCTTAATCTCTTGATGTTAATCTTCGAAAAAAAAGTTAATCTTTTGTTGACATATCCCTCCACTTTTTGTGTGTTCAAGAAACTAATTTTTTGGAGAATCAATCATTCTAATGAAACTTTGGTTGCAACCTTTCAGGTAGCTCTAGAGGTATTCGGTAATAAACCGTGTTCCGCTCTAATTAGGTTAAGACCAAGTCTATATGGAATTTGATTTGTTGGGTGTTGTAAAGGTGATTGTAAAAAAAAAAAAAAAAAGAAAGAAGAAACTCTCGAGAACTGACATTTTTTGTAGAAAAGTTCACTCAAGTGTAAAGTACAGTGCTGCTAAAAGTTCCTTGTTTGTAGTGTTATCGTTTTTGGTATAAACTATACACGACAAGGGCTGCCAATATTGTTGAAAAATGCTGCCCGGGTACCTGTCCAAATATTCCTGTTCAAAACTCCTCATAATTTTCGCCGTCATGCCCGCTATTAGCCTTAAACTCCTTCGTTTATTACATGAAAATTATATGTAATGAATTGGCGATGAAAAAATGATGACATTGAAATACGACTATAGCATAGTTGAATGATGTTTTTTCATGTTTAAAGAAGAAAGGTGTACTAAAGTAAATTTTAGTTTGTGGGGACCGATTTCATTTCCGATTGACAGTTATTTCTTTTAAGGTTTTTTAAAGTAATTTCAAATGAGAAGTTTTTATTTTGAAAAATTGTTCGTGAGCCAAATTAAGAAAAGAGAGAAAACATCACAGCCGCCGTTTGACCTCTGTTGATATAGTCATTGCAGTACATTTTCTAGGGCACACGGGCAATGTTACTACATGAGTAATTGTACGGTAACGGGTATTCGGTTTTCCGGGTACCCGTTAACAGGCCTATACACGACACATGCTGCGGGTGATGAGTATGGACGCTTCTCTGGATGTCCATATCGGATGACCGAAAAGCAATCAAAAAAAGAAAACGATTGTGGTTTATATGGGGCATGAATAAAACTTGAGTGTGTGTGTGTGTGTGTGTGTGTAAAAGAGAGAGAGAGAGATGTTGTAAGTAGCTCATATTGTAGCTAAGTGCTGGTCAGCAATTAAATCCAAATAGCGCTTACAGTAAAAACACAGCTCAGATTATGCAAATAAACGTGTATTCCCATAGATTTACACGAACAATGTGCATGTCACTGTGTATCTGCCTCACAATGTGCATGTCACTGTGTATCTGCCTCACAATGTGCATGTCACTGTGTATCATCCTCACAATGTGCATGTCACTGTGTATCATACTCACAATGTGCATGTCACTGTGTATCATCCTCACAATGTGCATGTCACTGTGTATCTGCCTCACAATGTGCATGTCACTGTGTATCATCCTCACAATGTGCATGTCACTGTTTATCTGCCTCTCAACGAATACGACATCTATTAGTGAACCACTGCTCTCTAATAAAATACCATAATAGTCAATTAGAACTGATCAGGCGACTCTAATGACGCAATTACTAAAATTTAAAAAAAAATAACAATCTCGAATCCCTTTCCCCGTATAATGTTTGAAATCAGACATTAGGAAAAAAATAATAAAAGAAACCCTACCAGAGAACATATTAAGGTCATTGATTAGAGAGATAACAATTATATAACTGTCCCTTCATTTAATACTCCCGAATGATGCTAATGGTTAGAAATTGAAAGGGGCCACCCTTTAATGGACAGGTCATTTCGAAATGAAAATTGCGTTTCTTTCTAGCAGTCCGGCTGAAAAGGGGAACTTAATTATCTTCGTTCGAAAAAAATATCGATCAGAATCGATTACTGGTATTTGAACAGGATTTTCCCCTCTATTAGCAAGCTAGAGAAATGGTGAGGTTCATTAAAAAAATTAATTGTCATTTTACTTACGGCAGGCGAAGAATGTAACAGTTTTAAGACAGACAAGGGGGCCCTCTTAGAAAATACGTCAGCTTTATTATTGAGTTACACATTTTTTAAAATACTTTTTTGTTTAGAATTTATGCGCATAGATTATTCCAATTGTGGCGGCTGGATACCGAAGTCAATAGTGTGCTCGCCTCACAAGCTGAGGGGCGTGAGATCGTGCCCACGTTAAAGCCACTATAAAAATGTTGACAAATGACCAACGCAAAGAAATCCCTCCGCTGACCTGGAGAGGGCTGGGCGCCGCCAGGGTCTACCAAGCCCGAGAATGTTCTCATGGAAACCCCCTGCGATCTCGAAACAAAAAGAGGTTGTGGAACTAAAAAAAAAAGGAAACCAAAATTCCAAACGTTGGAAATAAAAGTGCTTTTCCTCTACACTATACAACACAAAAATAAGAGTATATACATTATTTGAAATCTTTTGCAATGTAAAGTAGTCTTTTTTGTTGAGATTAGAGTCTATATGAAAATGAAAGTTGATCATTTGGAATTTATTTTGTTGATATGTCGGTTGCTACAAATTATACTGGAAAGGCAGATCAACAAAAATTAGTATGATACATGCACTTCGAAGAAATCCTGTAAGAAAGGGTAGGAAAAAGCTGGTATGTTATTATATCACAAAATGATTGTGTATTATTATTTCATGTTAGTTTCATGGATCATTGTTGACTTGAAAATTCAATGTTTAGACTATAGACCGTTTCTTTGAAACAGTTATGAATTTACTCCCATAATAATTCGGAAATGTGATATTTAGTCCCCTAGCAAAAATACAGCTTGGTTGGTGCAAAATTTCATGTTTGTGAAAAACCTCCTTCCAACCAAATCTCATATTTATAAACACACCTCCTTCCAACCAAATCTCATGTTTATGAACACACCTCCTTCCAACCAAATCTCATATTTATGAACACAACTCCTTCCAACCAAATCTCATGTTTATGAACACACCTCCTTCCAACCAAATCTCATGTTTATGAACACACCTCCTTCCAACCAAATCTCATATTTATGAACACACCTCCTTCCAACCAAATCTCATATTTATGAACACACCTCCTTCCAACCAAATCTCATATTTGCGAGCACATCTCCTTCCAACCAAATCTGATGTTTGTGAACACACCTCCTTCCAACCAAATCTCATATTTGCGAGCATATCTCCTTCCAACCAAATCTCATGTTTGTGAACACATCTCCTTCCAACCAAATCTCATATTTGCGAGCACATCTCCTTCCAACCAAATCTCATGATTTATTCTTTAAAACTTGAAGAACTTTTTCATAAATTTCAGTCCGCTCCCATATTAGCAAAGTTTGTAAAGAACCATCGATATTATGTTACAAATTAGACAGAAAACTTGTCAGGCACACGTTTATGTATTATTTATGACTAATTAATCATTAAGTATCGACAACATCTTTATCAGTTATACAGAATCGTCTCATTTAGATCACTCAACTAACCACTGGATATCTTAATTTTAAAAAAAAAAATAAATTATAAAGCATTATAAAACATTACATAAATATTAATCCTGACCTGAAGCCCTGTATCTATATCTCAAATACTTGTGTTTTTATCTTTATTTTTAATTATTACTTCCCGACTTCCCCAATCTAATTATACAAGTTTTCAAGCTTAACAAGCATTTACATGTTTTTAAAAGATTTTATTTGTTGTTTCGGATTGGTTGTTAACTTTTAACACAGTCTGAGACCGAGCCTGACCCAATAATCTCAAAATTGATGAAGCAAGTGCCGGGGTGTTTACAAGCCGCGCACAAACCTCCAGGAATGGGTTTTCAAATCCAGCCTCTCAGCAGTAATTCCGACAAGCTTGTTCGGAAGGTAGTCACGCAATGGCTTCAACATTTAAACTCATCTCTTTTAAGTGATCGTTAAAGTTGTGTGCAGCGGTACGGTAGGTCGTGGTAAATAGCTGGTGGCTCTCTTAAGAGGTTCTTTGTTTTTTTTATTTATAGATAGTATTTATTTTATTGATTCAGAACATCAAGAGTTTCAGTAAAGAATGTCATGAATGTAATTATTAAAAATTTAAAGCACTAATAGATGTATGTATTTTTTTTTTTTTTTTTTTTTTTTTTTTTTTTTTTTTTTNTTTTTTTAATAAACTGGGTTTAAAAAGAATTAAACCAACTTTACCTCAGTGTCAGATTTTAAAAAAAATGTCCCTTGATTTAATTTGTTCAAAATATCTGAAGTTAGTACAAGGATTGTCATATTACATGTGTAATGACGTGAAAATCCTTGAACGCAATGCTCTCACATATCTTCCCGGGGCGTTTACCCTAGCCTATATTTCCATAGCTCAAAAGGAACTCATTGGTAAGGGACGTTCTCGATGTGTTCTTAACTGAGAAGACTGACGAGGTTGGAGTTGCCCTTCACGAAATTTAACTCACAAATGAGTTGTGAGATTCCCTACTCCGACTCTCTACAACTTCAGTGCCACCCCAGCCCAGCATACGAATCTTTTCCCTGCTTCGACTCGCTACGAATTCAGCGCTACCCCGATTCAGTATAAGAGTATTTTTTCCATGGGCTGTAGCTAGATGGGGAAATCAACAAAATGGAGTGCTAAAAGTTTCCTGATAAAATTTCATCAGAGCTGACATCCGCTTAGTTTTTCGCAGTACTTATTTGCTAGTCCGCATGGCATTCTGTGTCTGAAACAGTACCTCTAACTGTGAGCTAGTGACTGGGACATAAGGATAACATAGTATTACTTGTGTCTTCATCGACATCGCATCTTCACCTATGCTTTGTTTAATATCCGTACTGCGACTGTACTCAAATATGATATACCTAGTACATAGCAATTCGAACTTCGTCGTTTCCCGATTGAATGCTCTTTGCTTCGGACCAGATTCTGCTCCATGATCCTACTCGCGTTCTGGCCCCGAAGAGGCCAGTCCATGAAATTAGAACGATTTTTTTTTCTCATGTTTCTCGGTGTATAAGAAGAAACACTTTTGATCCACTGTAGCCTAACGAGGAGGCAAGTAATAAATCCGGCCATAGACGAGGTTGCGAGGGCTGAGGCCGAGACCAACTGGCGTGGTATGTGATTAGGGGACCGAGTCGAAAAAAATGATGGTCTGAGTAGGGGCCACCCCCAGCGACTACACGCCAATTACAGCTGCTTCATTTCGGCGTAATTGGGCCAGGCATGCTCTTGGCTTGGCCAGAACCACGAACCCAAGAGAGCAAACGAGAGATTTCTATGTCAACTATTTCATGTTTACGCTACTAATACGGGTCCTCGACGATTTGTATAGCTAAATGGGGAAAATTATAAATGCAAAACATACACATTTATTATATATATGTATGTAAGTATGCATATTTTATCTGTATACACATACAAAGCGATAGAGAGAAGGAGAGAGAGAAAGATTGAAAAAGATAGATTGTGTTACGTAGAGACGAGGAAAAGAGAGTGAGAGAGACAGTGAGTGATGTGAAACCGCACTGGTTTACGGGAGCCATGTCATGCTTTAAATGTTTTTGATATTCACATGGGAGGTAATCTTAGAAATGTCAATTTAACACAATGTTTTTTTCTTTCTTCAAACAACAGATAACTTTTTGTTCTGCTGGGAAATATGTTTTTTTGTATTTTTGACACATAACATAAAAGATCGTCTCCCATAATGATTATCTTTTCTTGTCTTTGATTTCTTGGATTTTTTCCCGCATCGATTTTAAAAACATGGGGTTAATTTCGGACGTGTCCTGGTAAGAAAAATTAGTTGAATTTAACATTTCATCTTCACCGCTAATAAAATAAATATGTAAGCATTTTTTTATTTCATCGCAAAATTATTTTTTAAAAAGATGTTACATTTATTTTCAAATTCACATGATGGTTTTATATCGTCCATCTTTAGTGAACTCGAGGTATTCAGAACCTTTCACTTCTCAATTTTAGAGAGTTAAACTTTTTACTTACGAAGTGAGGTGTCAAATAGTGTGGGCAGCTTTGGGGCCTACTTGTTTGCAATCAGCACAATTTCAGTTGTTAAATTCACGTTGTTGTAATAGTTTCGTGTTACAACATTAAGATAAATCATCCTTACATTAAAAAAAAAGTGTATTTGGTTTTTTAGAAGGATGCCAATAATAATAATAAAAACGAGGGGGGAAAAGCAAGAAGAAAAAAAGGAAAATCACAGGGAAATTTGTTGGAATTTAGAGGCTGAAAAATTGTATCCCCTTTCACTAACAAAATGCTACAATTTTTGACATTCAGAAAGTTTTTAAACTGAAAGTTTAGGCAAGTCCAAAAGCTTAAGCTTTTAGTTCTTACCTTTAGACACAAAACGTCAGAGGATAAAAAACGTTAGATTTGTAGGTAATCGTTTACACTATTAAAGTTGTTAAACTATAAACATAGTCATTACAATTGCTATGTGAAAATCAATGTATTGCTTGTTGCAACTCTCACTCATATGATCAGAGTCAATATAATTTCAACCAAAAAATGTTGGTAAAAAGATCTGAATACCTAAGTAAAGGAAAACTTGAAGCGTTTAAAGGGACGTTAGCTTATGGTTTCAGTGTATCATCTTGTCATGAGTAGGTTCTCTGGTCTGATGTCTGTTGTGCTGGTGAAAGTGTGATGGTCTCTCCCAGTCTTTGGAAAGAAAACCATTTTCGTTATCGCTATACAGTGGAACCTCTTGTAACGAGTTTAATTCTTCCCAGAGTCTTTATCGTTAATAGAACAAATTTCTCCATACTAATCAATGTAAAATACAATAAGGGGCCGTCCATAAAGTACGTCATGCTATTTTTGACAATTTTTAACTCCCCCCTCCTCCCTGTCACAAATCTCGGAACCCCCCCCCCCCCATAAAGTACGTCACACTTTCGTATAATGTTTTGTGTGTTTATTAACAAAATAATTAAAATTTAAGATAAGACAACGTGACGTTACATATGGCCGGACACACCCCTCCCCCTGTCACAAACTGTCACACTTTCTTACAACCCTTTCCCCCTCTGGAGCAGGACGTACTTTATAGACGGCCCCTAATGCGTTCCATTATGAAAAAATACCCATTGTTCAAAAATTTGTGTTAACATTTATTCAAATAAAATAAATTATGAATTCTTAAAGAGTGTAACAAATTGTAATGCAATTTAGATTTTAAAAATAAATACGTAAAATAAAAATATGAATCTATGACAAATAATAAATACTTTTTAACTAGAGATCTGTTTATAAACATTAGGTTTGGCGGGTGCTTCCACAATAAATATAAGTGTGTCGTAAATGTATCGTAGGCAAACTTGACACTCCCTTTGAAGCATCCAACTCCTTTATTTTCTTTTTTTTTAAAATTGAAAATAGTAGAGATCCTCGATGTTGGCAATTGCAATTGCGCCGCTAAATAACAAGCTCACACTTTTTTCTCGCTTTTCAATGAATGTACGTTTTATTTCAACCGGTTTTGTTTCTTTCACTTTTATGATTGTCTTCTAGTTTTTTTTTGTTCGAAGAAATTTTAGCACAGGTTATTACACTTTAATAAAAGAAATGACGAATACTCTCTGAATTCAAAATTTGTAAAAACGGATGATCACACACGAAAACAATACGCTAACAGACAACAAATAAAACTTTTGTGTCTTATGCCTTCTGCTCCTGAACCTCCAGTTTCTAATTACGAGATTTGTCATAAATGTAAGATATCTGCACATAAATTTTGGCAAAACCTCAACATCCACAGGACTGACAATTAACACAGCATTGAAGAAAGTTATTAAAGGTCAACTAATTAAAATGATATTTTAGCAAATGTTGTTATTAAGGCTGTGCTCATGGCTCACAGCGGTTTCAAAAATATCGAAACTCTGATTTCCCATGTGCCAACTATTACAACGCAGTTGGGATTCAGTATAAACGGCAGTAAGGTCAAAGTTCAAAGGAAGAACCTAACGTGCGCTGGACTTTCGTCTGCACAGGGAATGATCTAAAAGAAATTGGGACTCCACCATCTCGGTGCATCACCACAGCCCTTAATAATAAGGATTTAACTGGAGTCATGACTGCAAGGTCAGCGTAAAGTTTGTATTATGAACAATGAGAGGCAAGCTGAAAATATGAAGAGAAATATGTAGGCCACGCTCTCTTTTTAAAAAAAAAATCCTTCATATTAACTTGTGGTGTCTGAGCCGTGCGACCGACCGACCGTGCGTGCGTGCTTTAGATCGATTTTTAACCCACTTTCTCGTAAACTAGCGAGCTGAAATTTTGCAGGCAGACTCATGCCGATGATAAAAATGATGTATCAAAATTTCAGATCGATTGAATGGACAGTAATTAAATTATTGAATTTTAAAATTATTTTATTATCTCTATCTTTCATGTTAATTATTTAGGTAGAGTTTTGTTGGTGTTATAATTATGTTCAACAACATTTCCTGTCGCGCAATGAGCTGCGCATTATATTGTCTATACATTTTAAAAATATATTCACGATCGGTGAATGTTTTACGAGACAAAACTAGAATTTTGTATTTTCGGATTGTTTTGCCTGCGTGTTATAATGAACATCTTTATAGCTATGTCTCGTATATAAAGGATTTAGAGTCAAAAACTTTGTTTTTAACGGGTTTTTTTTATTACCTACGAAACAATCATGAGTTAATATCCAACATAAAGTCTACATGGGATGGGGAGAGAGAGAAAACTTAGAGATTCACAGAGATTGAAACTAGAAGATTTCACACAAAGTAAGGAAGAAACCCGGAGGCAGGGCGGAGAAGAATGAACTATTTTAAGCCCCAGACGAGATAAAAGGCTTAAGAAATTCAAATTTCATACATCGCTCAGATTTTTCCTTGGATGGCTCACCTTTATATTGTCTTTTAGAAAACAAGACATTAACAAAATATTTGGCAGCTGCTGTTTGTTATTTAAAGTATGGGGGAACCGTTTTAATGGTTATTTCTCCATTTTACTGTCATAATAGGGATGTGATTGCTAGATGTGTGGATGTTAAAAAAATGGATGATTTCGAATACTGTCCTTAACGGACGATGTCTACCATAGATGGCAATGATGATCTTTTTTCCTCTATAAAACATTACTCTGAGAATCGGATGAATGTAGGGAGACCTACGACTATAAAGCAAAGGGAATGCAATACTTTGTCCAACGTTAAGTACTTTGCAGGGGTATTGGAAGAAGTCCAGGTGTGAAACCGTCAGTTTATACTATTAGGAACTCGTCAAATTTGCCTCTGATTGTTCCTCTTGATCCGATTGTCGTAATTATCCTTGAGCTTATTGAACAGTTTTTATTGATTGTGAAATCAATAAAGAAAATAATTTAATTATCAACTTAGAAAAAGGCGAGGACAAACAAATGACGAAGCGATAACAAATGCACTAAATAATTCACATAAACTCCTACATACTTAAGAGTAAAACTGATCCTGCCATAAAATTGAGCGCAGTCGTCCAAAAGTTACTTTTTCTTTTTTTAATTAGGAATGAAGTGTACACATAAAGACCGAAATTATCAATATACAAATTCATAAATTTAGTTGAGTTGAAAAACATGAACAAATTCTTTTTAAAAAATAGGAACTTGATTAGAGACAACTGCAGTTCCCTGTAGCAAGTGTTTAGTAGCTGACATATGAAAAGTTCTTCAAAAAGCCTTCCTGCTAAGATCTGAGGACGTTACATTTATCGTGAGCCCCCTTCATTCAGTATCGCAACCCTTGCACAAATGTCGCATCAGTTATCGCGTGATGCGTGCGCTCAGCCGATTATGGGCGGGTATGAAAAGAGCCCCAATAATGCCGAGGTGAGTGGTTTAAAAAATTAGGACAGGGGGAGAGAATGGAGGTCAAACAGTAGATACACACGTCAACTAAACGTCGAGCTATAGTTGACGTGGGACATGATCTGTGACTGACGGTGGCAGGAGGATTGAGTGCTAAAGGTCAAACTACCTATCAGGGCTTATCAACACAGCAAGGTTCAAATGAGAGAAAGAATTAGCTGTGTGTGGTCACGCATGTGCGTGATTTTGTTTTTCCTAGTTTTGTTGTGTAAAATATGACGAGCTTTGTCTTTAGTTATTATAACAAGAATACCAGTAGCGAATTAAAAAAACGCAATTTATTCAAATACATTTCTTATAACATTAAAAATTTCCTTTAAAATTTAAATATCGCTAAGACATTTCCAAATACATTGCGTATATAAATAATATTAAAATTATATTTTAAACGGACATAATTTGTATCTGAAGATCAGTGGAGTAGCTACCGGAGGGGGTCAAAATTTGAAAGTCCCCCCGGGCCCACACTTGACAGTGGCCTCTAAAGAAGTGTAGGGATTTTTTTCAATAAGTATTACCCCACAGTCATGTATGCAGGGCCCCTTAAGAGGCCAAACCCACCCAAGCTCCTAAATCCTTAGCTACGCCACTGCCGACTATTTATATAATTTAGTCGATACAAAGTAAATTTATCTGTTAATTTGCTGATATTAATGAATTTTAACCAGAAAAACATCTATGATGTAAAACGGATTTTTAAATATATTTTTTTTAACATCCACCTGTTGCAGAGTAAATAATTCAACGTCACAAAAGTTAAATTGCAAGGAAAAAGAGGGCTAAGTTTCGGTGTGATTTATTATACCTCACACTGATAAAATATAGTTTAGAAACATCTGATTTTACTAATGAAGCGAGTCGATCTTGTTGGGGGCGTGGTGCCGGAGCGTGTGCAAGGGAACACCGGGATTTACGTGGTGATGTAAGTCAATAAAAATGTCATCACATATTCTACATAGAACTTTATCACGTAAATTTATTACATCTAAGTCTTTCTTTAAACTGCGTCTGATTAGAAAAATATCGTTTAAAACTAAAAAGGTATTGGACGAGCCTGTCGACATGTGAGAAAGAAGACGACTTTTGGTAGCATGTATGTAAAGTAACATAGAGATTTATACCGAATGTCCAGGCATCGTTATCTTATTAAACCTAAACTCGTCTTCACCAAAAGCCTAAAATATATATAAAATTAGATACGCCCCGCGGCGTAGCGCTGTGGAGTAGCTAATAGATAATGCACTGAAAGCAGCGAAAGGACGGACACAAATTACAGCACGAAGAAATCTAAACAACGCGAGTGAACTTTTGTGTTAGGAATCACCGAAGCATTGTTGGTCTCGAGACATTCGCACTGCGGTTCTCTACTGGCCTGCCATCTTTCACCACCCTAGCTTGCCAACAATATACTGTGATTTGCCGACCCTAGCGAGGGTCAGCAATGTTAGCCATAAAAGGGCGAAAAGAACGGGCACACACACACACATTTCTTAACAATTATAAAATAATGTTTGCGTTGGGGCTTGAACCAAGAAATTTCCGCATATAAGGCGGATGTAATAACCACGACACTAAGAATCACATGTAATTCTGTGAAGGAATAACGCAAAAACACTTGTTGGTCTCCAGACCATAAACTGATTGGTCGGCCGCAGCAAGGGTCATTTGCCATGCTCATTTGCACATTCTCTCTTTGGTGACTTAGAAATATAGATATTTATAAACAAATTCCTGCTTGTCTTGTCCAATGTTTTATTTTCTATTATTAGAACAACAACATTGTTTTAAGAAGAAAAGTGGTAGCTGATTACAACTGTATTTACGTTAAACAATATTTCTTTTTAAAAGAGTACTATTAATGTGTGGTTAACCTTTGTGGACATTTTCAACTTGATTGGCACATTTCGGTTTTATGTGGAAAACATTATAAAGAAAAAAATGCATCAACTTCTATTGATTTTTGCGGTCGCGCCATGTCAAGGCCGACACGGGGACCGATGCGACATTCTGAGATCTCCAGTAAAATGATATTGGCAGGGCATCGGGAAATCCCGGGGAGTAGTGAAAATTGGAGGCGAGAGGCGCGGCTAGTACTTCCTGTCTATGACGCTGCGAAGACATGATCGCTGCGGGTGGAAATGGAAGTAAGGACGGCTACAAATCACGCAAAGTAACAACACTTCACATTTCTAGGATTGGGCAGACATTGGGCAGACATGGGCGGTTATGGGAGAGCGGAGAGAGAATTTCATCTATGACTATTTGGACATAAATCAAGTGGTATAAATATTCGAGTTTGCGTAAATTAAAATTATTATATGTTTTATTATATTATCAGTAATGAAGTTTGTATATCTTTATATATAAGTGACTAACTTCAATGTCAATGAATTCAATTTTTTAAAAAAAGTGTATTGTTACTTATTTCCTAAATGTCTTATTTCCAAACTGCACGATCCACTTTTGAGAAATTAATAACAAATACTGTATAATGAACCCTCAAATCAAAGGATTGTGCTCGATATAAAAGTTGACGCAAATAAAAATAGACATCTTTTTCATATTATATTCCAGTTATGGTATACAGGGGTAGATGCACCAATTTTAGTTATATATCCGAGACAGCATGTTGGAAATGAATTTTTTAACAACATATTCCCACCTCTTAACACAAATCGAACCTTAAAAAACACAAAATCAAACCCAACTTTTCCTGAAAATTTGAATAATAGCCTCATCATTAAAATCAAACATAGTAAATGGGACATATATGTCCACACTGTTGATCCATAATGGCGGTAATTTTGTTTCTAAGTACGGTTTGCCGCCGAAACATAGCTGAAGGCAACGTCCAAATTATTGCTAAACATAAATTGCTAGGTTTTCGCTTCCTAGTCTTTACCGCACAAACCTTCTTCGCCCTAACACTTGCCACATGCGCCTTAGTTCTCCACGGGGTTGGTGTCGTGAGAAGGGAGAGTAAAGAACCTCTCAATCCTCAGAGACAGTTTATTAAAGTAATCTTGATTGACGTTTGACAAATTGATTTCTACTTGCACTTAACAAATTATACCTTTTTTAAAAAAAGGGAGGAAAAAAAAAGAAGCGTTAAACTGGAAACACTAATGAAAATGTCTTCGCACCGGAAGTTTAGACAAATGGTTATGCTTTAAGCTAATCCAAACCATACAGTTTCATTTAAAAAGATCACTCATAAGAGCAATAAAAGATATGTAAGACATTAGGCGGAAGTCAGTTTTAATGAGCACATTTTTAATTGTGACCAAATGGCAAGTTTTCTAAATCACAATCTGTTTATCGTTATACGTTTTCATTTTTTAAAAGTTTATTAATCTTTCTTTTTAGAAAGCTATTTTTTTTAAATTTTATTACACATGGCTTAAAAGTAGTTTAAAAAAATAATTTTAACGTTTTTTGTCATCCCAGTCAAGGGATCGATATTGTTATAGCGCGGTGAATTAAGACGAACATGTTATGACTATTCCATTATACTTATATTGAAGTTCAAGAAATAAGGAAGCTTAGAAGATAACGAGAGAATTTTGAATTGAGTCACTTAAAGTATTTCTTTAGCGCAAAATCTTAGACACAATTTGTTGCTATATCATGAAATATAACTTCCCATATTCTCTATAAAGTGTGACTTTATTATTTTATAAAAGACAATTTACAAAGGCCGTTCAATTTCCGTAGATTGGAAGCAACAGGATTGTCTACATATATTATGTTACAAATATGATAAAGTAATGTTGGTGAATATCAAGGAAGAAAACATAGGTGGAGCAAAAGATAAAAAAATGCCATTTAGATATAGTAGATTTGATTTATGCACGTTAATGACATCATGTTGTCCCGTGAGATGAGAAGTATCTTGTCGGTGTACAGGTGGGAAGGACAGCTAGTTTCATCTTTGGCTTCAGGATAATAAACAACTATTTTCTTTTTGTAAAAATAAGAAACAAAACACAGGGAAATTGGATACAAGGAGGAAAGCAAAAGGGATACAGACATATTGAGAGAGACGGAGTGGTAAACAGACGGAAAGATGGTGAAAGACAAATCAGTGTTTTTGTGTTACGATACAAGGAATAAAATTACTCTCCCTCATTTAGACGTGGAGATCCATGAATACAATACAATGTAATACATTTTTGTAGAGATTTATACCATTTGGAGGTAATAAAGACACATACTTACATACAACAAATATCACGTAAATAAATATATAAACTGGCATATTGTCCACATAGGAGGTAGTTGGGCAATTAAAAATGTCATGCTAGTAGCGAAGAAATATTGGTCTTTCACTAGACAGTTGGGTCAGTCGTTTATTTCATAACAATGACGTAATTCATAGGAAACAGTCTTGTGGAAAATAAAAACACATTTTTGTGATTACTCTATTCAACTAATAGGACTGACTGACTGGCACATCTAAGTTAAACTTATCCTTTTAAAAAAAAATCATGAAAACGCGGATATGTTTGTCCTAAAATGTTCTTACAATAGAATCAAAGACAAATGTCATTTAAAATTATAAATAAATAATTTTGACAAAAAATCAAATCTTTTCGACAGAAATCAAAGCAATGAAGATCCGCAATAAAATAAATATGAATCGTAAAATTTGTAAGCTTAAAATTTGTGAAAGTATAAACATTTTCCAAAATTTTAAAGATATTTTTCTTTTTTGTGGCTCGGTTAAGAGAGATTACGTCCCCCTACCGAATATGAGACTATTTGGTTTACAATTTATGTGTTTCTAAAATTTAATTAAGTGAAATTGTGCTCAGCTGTTTAAAAATTCAAAAACTTAAAAACATAATATTGGATATAGAAAGAAAGATATTCTGCTCATGAATATTTTTTTTTTTTGCTCTTATGCAAAACAAAAGCTTCAGTTATTCGATAGAAGGGAATATTTGTGAGGGTTTTTAAAAGCTTTTATGTTAACTCGTGGTGTCTGTGGCCTTGCTTGAATGCCAAAAAACTTTGGAACGATTTTCAACCCACTTCCCCGAATGCTGATGAGCTGAAACTTTGCAGCCAGATTTGTGCCGATGATAAAAATGATGTATCAAAATTTCAGATCTATCGAATGTACTGTAATTAAATTAATGAAATTTTATATTACCTCTATTTATCTCTATGTAACATGTTAATTTTATTATATTCAGTATTTCAACTGCTAAGTCATTCAAGACTGCACTTAAGACACATCCTTTTAAAATTTATTTTGAAAATAAATGAAACATCATTTCTTTAAATGATTAACGTAGCTGATGTGTAACCTATTGTCATTTATGTAGTGAGAATGATATGAATGTTTCTTTAATTAATATATGTATTGTTATCTACATGTAAAGCGCTGTGAGCCCGGCTCATTGCTGGGATACAGCGCTATATAAATTATCATTTTATTATTATTATTATTATTATTATTATTATTATTACATTCCCAACACCATCCTAGCTTAGATGTATAGATTTGTAGTCAAGCAAAGCGCCAGCTAGGGTACCCTCCACTCATCGTCAGAACCACTGCCGCACAAGTGCACCACCGAAGCAGTTTATTTAGACGAAGCTCCCCGTAATTAATGTAAGCAGGATTTTGTGGGCTTCCGTCCATCTTCAAAAGGTCTGAACCTGGGCCTAAACCTCTCCACTCACAGGACTTGATAATAATACAATTTCCGTAGAGTGCAAAATAATATGTTTACTAAATGAGCCAAAGGATCTAGATCAGAAAATTAGATAATTCAAGCAAATGGTAAAACAACTGATACTGAACTATAAAACAATCGTTAATTGTTCGTTTAAATGCATTTGAAACATGCTTTGTTGACTTATAAATCTCTAAGTTCGAAAATAGTTTAACAGAAGATGGTTGCTTGTTAACAAGTAGTTCTAGAACAGGTGATGGAAAAAAAGCTTATTTAAAAAAAATAATAAAAAAAAAACAGTTTTAAGAATAATTATGAAACTGAACAAGCCATTTTGTAAATGATGAATAATCCTTTTTTTTGGCTGTTTATTTCCCAAAACTGTCCTATATTACAACCGCCTAGTGACAGTATGATGATAAAAGCATTGTTTCTGTATGTAATAAATAGGGTGATTAATGTAGCTCATTTTTGATTATACCATTGAGTGGGATTGCTATAGAAGAAGTAGTTGGAAACATGAAAATAACAAAAGGAACATATTTTTTTTAAAGATTGCTATATTTTTTATATTTCCAAATTGGTCTTATTCTTATATGAATTTCATCTTTTATATTTACACACTGTTCACATTATAAAGCAGAAATGGTATTCTATAATTAGAAATATGTCCACATCTTACTGTAATCTATTTGTTTATAAATATATCCCATCTTAAAATAAAGTGGTCTTTAATTAAAATCTATCCACAACTCATTGAAATTTAATCTTGTATCATTTAATATCCTCCCATATTTTACTGTCATGTAATCTCATGCTATCAATGACAGTACTTTAGTGTCAGAATGAGCCTTTTCATATGGTCGCATTGTTGTTTTTGCGCGTGTGTGTGTTTTATTTGTGGCGCAGCGGTTCAACTTTAGTTCTCGGCAGTTGGCAAAACACGTGAAGCTTAATTGCTCCCAGCCTCGGTGTGCACTTGATCGTGACGTCATTTTTTGTTAATGAGATGCGTAGGTAGGTTGGCGATGATGGAAGACGGGAGAGCAGGTGTGGGTGGGGGGAGAGATGGGTGGTTACGGTTTGGTGTTAGGTGGAGGGGAGAACATGGATGGGGGCTGCGAGATTGCTGGAAGGGAAGATGTGGGGAAGATAATTCTTGAGTGTTTGCCATTGGTTTAAGAAACAATAATAACAGGGGCTTAAAATGTACATCGTCATTGACATGATCTCTGTTTGTTGACGTCTTCTACCTTATTCTATTTATAGCACACGATCAATGTTTCGATCAGTCTGGCTCCCATTTTCGTCAATTAGGTTTATTGGCCCCAAGCATAGAGATAACCCTTTAAAATTGTATACTTTATAAAAAGACTTCAGTCAATTAAGTTTATTAGTTTCATGGAAGCACGTAAATAAAAAAGCATTTAATATTTTAATAAAATATTTTCTAGACATTCTCTGCCTTTAGGTAGATTATTCAATAAAAGACTTTAGATTACAAATACGGAAAAACTACACTCTTAATGTTTTTTAAATGTCATATGGTTGGGGGGTGGGGGAGGAATTAATGGTTGATGATGAACTGTGCATAAAAATATTTTAAATAAATAAATTATGTCCATTAATTTCTATGTATAGAAAACGGGTGAATGCAATAAAGTGAGCCCCACTGAATATGAATGTTTTGGTGACTAAGGCTATTTTAAGTAAAATTTCAACGTCATGCAAAGATTGGAAAATGTGTGTATTAGACAAAACCATTCAGTACTGGAAGTTTTTTATGAGATCAGATAATGTCAAAATTCATTAACTATTGCAAATAAATTCAGACAAGGTTTTCCTATAGCAGTATTTTAAACTTAAATAACTGTGTTTGCAGATTTTTCAGGATATCAAAGTTATAAAAAAAATTATTATTATTTTTGTTTTGCAGAGACCGCTAAACAGACTCATTTTAGAGTTGAATACCCGAATATTTGATTAATATCGTCATGACATGTGTTCAACTAAATACCCGAATGTTTCTTTTAACAGATGAGCGCAATGAAATGTAAAGGCTATTTTTAACGTCTGTGACTTGTGTCTTTTACAAGCAGATTGTCTAAGTGCTCGGCATAAACCATCTTGCCCTAGCGATTTTAATGTGCAGCACATCACGTAGCAAGAGGATCAACAAGGTTATCAACAAGGTTCTATACTTCACAGTCAAAACCACAACACAGCTGACATTTACAAACAATGACAACAACGACATAATAATTGAACAACGAAACAAAATATCTGACAAGACACCAACTTCACTTTTCTCAATTTGAATTTTTTCCTTTCTTTTTTCCTGTTCGTAAATCCAAATAGTAAGCATCATTTTTTTTTTTCTTTAAGCTCCTTTAGGAACATAGGATTTTAGTCAAAGCCGTCCACCCTGTGAGGTCTCTTGCCAATTTCAAAGCTCTTTCATATTCTCTCTGCTTTATCCAAGAAACTGTGTCTCCAAGTTTTCTTGTGTCTTCATCAGTGCCGTTTGTTCTGTGGGTTCCTATCTAGTTATTGTTTAGCTCCTTTGTTGCCTTTTATGAGGATATGTCATGTACATCTTCATATTCTTACTATGATTTGTTTCTGGGCTGTTTATTGTCGACACGTCTTCTATAGCTTGATGTTTTTAATCTTATACATATTGAAATGTATTCCTCAGACGTTCGTCTATGACGATCTGCGTTCTGTTAGTAATGAGTTTCTGTTTTAATTCATGTTTCTGATGCATACGAAAGGATTGTTTACACTTTACAAGCAAAAAACTGTTATTTTTAGATATATTAGCTGTGCATAATGATTTTCAAGCAGCTTTTAGGAGTGCCAATGCCATTTCTGTTAGGTTAATTCGGCGTTTTATGTTGTTATCTGTTTCTCCAGACATACTCAACCCACTGCCACTGTATATGTTTTGGTTTTCTAGTTTCACGTCTTCATGTCGTTTATATTTTGTTTTTTAGCATTTTTCTGCTTTATTTTAAGTCGCCCTCTTTCCCAAGCCTCACGGAAGCTGTGGTTTTCTCCTGAAAGTCTTGAAGTCTGGGGGATAGCATGGCTATGGTCTCTTCGATTTCCAAATCTTCTTCATTGCCCATCATACTCGTATAATATCATCTTCAGCCTTTTTTCAGCACATGTGTTTGGCATAAGCATGTTTGTGCCTTGTGGCGTCATCTCAACGTTGTAATAATTAGCTCTCATCAAAGTAAGTCATAACGAAGATAAACACGGGGTGGGCAGATGTAATGAGTTCACGGTGTAGCTGGGAAACGAACCGAACCATAAACAACGAACTCAAACGTTCGCGACGCCTGAAATCGAATAAAAACTGAATTAAAAACCTGCTGAAGGCGTATCCCAAAAGGAACCCCGAATAGATTTGACCTAGAATCGAACCCCATCTGAATTCTGGTGACACCGAAAATGTCATTTTCCTTCTATAATAAGATATAATGTTGAAGTTTTAATGCGCTGCTGGTGCTGATGTCATGGCGTTGTATTTTATATTGTTGATCACTGACCAACTTTGTTAGCTTGTAACCTTATAAGATTGAATTGTTCTTGTTTAGTCTGCCAAGTAAATAGCTTTTTATTACTTTATTATTTTATTAAGGAAAGAAGAAATATATTTACAGCAACATAATGTTTTAGTCTTTTATTGACTTGATCAATAGCAACAATTCGTTTAAACATGGGGAACGACACGAGTAAACTTTTCATTTCAACATCTCAATCCTGTCTTATGGAGTGTCAAATTTCTCATGTGTTAATGGACTAATTGTGAAAAACATTAATGTGACCGCATGTGGAGCTGAAATAGTGAATACATTTTAGCGACCTTATGCAGATGACGTTATTGGAATTACCTTTTAAAGCTGACAGAGGATTTAAAAATTTATCTGCATGTTCAGTATATCTTCATACAAATTGGGGTAGATTCGCAATAGAAGATTAATTGTACAAAGTTTTTGGTTTATAAGGTTAAATATAACTATTTATTCTTAAATATCCAGGGGGTGTTCACAATTTTTTGTTTCAAACCTTAAATACAAATGTACCATATATTTACAATATTTGGTAGTAACTCTGTTACCCAGACCTCACAACAAAATATCCACTAAAGATACTATCAATTTATAAAGGACTAATCACACAATTTGAATTCCCGAAACATTAAATGGCTAGAGATGGTAAAGCGATATTTAGTGGGAGGCAAGTAGGCCCCAGTGACGAAGTCATAAGCAGAACGAACCCTGCCAGGTGATTATGGCGTATTATCTTTCATAATATTCCATCGTTCATCTTCCGCAAGCCGTTTTTTTTAAAAAAAAAGAATCTGTTGAGCAACTGCTGTTGGCTCTCTGTATAACATTCAGACCACAAGACGACACACCTGGGGTAAAACGAGTGCTCCTTTGAGTGGTGGTAGGGCGTGTGAAAGTAGAGCCAAAGTGACTCCAGAATTTGTTTCACAATTCTTTACCAGAAAGTGTAAAACAAAGAAATGATTTCTATTTTTTAATTTGTTTATCTTTTTTTAACCGCTATTTGGTATTAAATTTATAAGTACCGTAAAATATTGTAATTATTAGGATTTTTAAAAATAATTTTAGAATTCTAAAATAAGAAAGAAAGTATCAACTGTGAAAACTGAATCTTATTTACATTTCTAGACGATAATCTCGAGTTGTTATGATAATATTCACAATGCTGTTTATCCTGTAGTATAATGTTAAAACATTATCCTCACCTTAACATGGGATGGCTAAGAAATGCGCTTCTTTTTATGAAGGGAAGAAACTGATTTTAAATCACGAGTTAAGTCTTTACGGGGATGCAATGCTCATATGCTGTACATCTTGTTGAGCTTGTAACCAGCTTACAAAAATAAAATCACATTCTACTATCTTATGGTCTTTAGAATCATTTTATATCACCGTTGGATAATGAGCATAAGGGGTTTACTTTCTGAATTATTCAGATTGATTTAAATTCATATTTTAGTATTGAAACCATAATGCAATGTGATGATATAATATCTTTTAGTATTGTCGATAACAATGATGCCTTAAA
Organism: Radix auricularia; assembly: GCA_002072015.1. Classification (NCBI taxonomy): domain Eukaryota; kingdom Metazoa; phylum Mollusca; class Gastropoda; family Lymnaeidae; genus Radix; species Radix auricularia. Next base: position 825,041 of record MUZC01000004.1, on the reverse strand, counting down.
ATAACAAGGATTACAGGATTCATGCATAAGGTAAACATCTTTCTGTAACAGAATTAAAAAGCACGGTCAGCGGACTCTCGCTCATCTTTCATTCCTTTAAATAAGAGAAAAACTCGGCGCAAACGGCATCTTTAATTCCGCCACAAAAACAAATAATTCAGTCCATGTCATAAATTAAGTTAAAAATGTAATCTTTTCTTAAGGCTTTATGTATGACTTATTTGTAATATTTTAGAAAATTGTTGTTTTTTGGGCGTTGTTATGTATACATTCTGATCTATCTATATATATTATAAAACACCCGAGAAAACAACAAGAAGTGCACCTTCTGTTCTATATATATATATGTTATAAAACACCCGAGAAAACAACAAAAAAGTGCACCTTCTGTTCTATATATATGTTATAAAACACCTGAGAAAGCACAAAACATATCTTAAAATAATAAAGTCTCCCTTTCAACTAATCGACTACTTTCAATGATTTGACGTTTACAAAAGAATAATTCCCTCATCACTTATGTAATTAAATCTTCAGTCTAAAATAAACCTTGACAAATTGGCACAGAAGCCATTATAGTTTATATAAAACTGTGTGCCCCTATTACAAAATTTATGATTGTTCTAGTTATTCATAATTGGCGTATCAAATAACCTGTTGGTGAGATCGAACTGGCGATAAATATCGTAAATTTATATTCGGATTCTCTATATACGAAGCAGAGTACGATACATAGTGATCGATTTTATAGACCGACCCAAAAAGGGCTTCAAAGTCATTTTGATACAGATTTTTACTGATATTTTAACTAATAGTAGAGATAAGGTAATTATCTATAGAAATTTACAGTGTATTTAATTAAATTGCGACAAGACGTGCTTTTTTTCAATTCATCGCATACTACAAATCACTGGAATGTCATATTAATCTCAACACAATCAGGCATTCAAAATTGTGTTTGCTAAGAATTTTTTTTTGTTGAAGTAACAATCTTCCTAGTCTTTCTCAGTCATCTTCATTGCACATACTTGAAGCCGTTTATGGTTTAAAACCCAATATTTTCATAACAGATGACAATGATTACTGAGTTAAGTCAACCTATCTTGAACAACCAATCCATCTCCTAACAAGAGATGCGTTTTCATAGGTCACATTTCATCATGTTCGGGTCAATGCTGAGATTGCATCAGTCCTATCATGACACCAGGTTGTGGTTCAATCCTTTGTAACATTAAATTCTCAATACAAATTCAACAGGATTTACAATAATTTTATTTGCTTTCAGGAGAGGGAAAAAATGCCACTTCATCACGTCACAAATATTTCTACTTCTGTAGACTCATCTAAGATCTAAGATTACACAGCTTCACAACTCAACATGTTTTCAGTTTATGTGGCAGACGATAAAGTTCTCTTCTTATTAAATTATTGATCTAATTACTAAGCCTAGTAAAAGCTCCTGTTTTTTTAAACCGCTAAATGCCGTGGTATAAAGAAATTAAAATATTACTCTGATCAATGCAATAAGTGAATACACCTCTTTCAACCTGTTATTACGTCAGTGCTCTCTACTAGCAACAGTAGTCTAACAAACACGTAAGTTGTACTTGATTCTTTTAGGTCTTCTACTACTGTAAAATAATTTAATTCTTTGTATTAATGCAAATGCAGGGAATTTTAGATCCGCTTGAATGTTGTTATAGGATTGATTTTAAAGGATGAAATAGTATTAAAATAATATAAAGAGTTTTGTTTTCTATCATTATGAGTTTGTAAGGCCCATGAAATTTCCGTACACTATTTATTAATTAATTACAGGTAGAATAACGGAGCAAGGCCAGTGGTAGCTTTTTGGTGTAGTATGCATTTGAATGCTTCGATTAACTTGATACTTACAAGCTTGAATTTACTAGAAGCAATGTAATGAACTAAACAACTAGCAACTTCTATCACTTTTATCATAAATGATTTTTTTAAAAAAGTAATTATTGTACCAAATACTATGCCCATTTAAATTTTTACACTGAATCGCTAATAAAATAAAAATTTTAATAGATATTTGACAACTTTTCTTCAAAATAAATAAAACAGATTAATGTTAACCAATACTTCTTTTTAAAAAAATGACGTTTCCTTACATTAAATTCTCATTTAAACTGAAATATAATTATCATCCGATCCATGTTATTTTCTGAGCATATGTTTCTTGTTCTTCTCTTTTCTTGATCTAAACTGGTTAGCCGATTAGTAAACTTTTTCTACTGTTTTTTTTTTAAAAAAGAAAGAGTGGATCCTACTTTCCATGGTTTTAAATGACATTTTATATCTTTAAAAAAAAAAAAAAAAAAACAACTAACAACAACAGAAGAGACCGTACGGTGAGAGGACTGTAAAAATATTGATATTGATCGCGAGATTTTTCTAGGTGAAATAAAAACTCAGGAAGGGCTCAATACTTGCAAATATCCGATATCGACTAAAGGTGTTTGCCTCAAATAAAATAAAAATCGAAAGTGCTAATTTTTTGATGCAGCCCTTCCCCACAACTGAGGGGTTCAAAGAAGCGTGCTTGTATCGAAATGCAGGTTCAGTGTAGTGCGCTCCATCCTGCGCCATCGGTTTGCACGCCGATTCCTTCGGTGAATGTCCGCATTGAACAAAAAGTGATTCACTGCCGCCTGTGCGCCGAGAGTCAAAGTGCCGCGGCTGGTGGCCACCGAATGAATTGAGACATATTTGACTGCCAAGTGACGGGGATTGTTCACATAATTCACATTCGAACGGTCGGTCCGGGGCGCGCGCTTTTCATTCCCCCCCCCCCCTTTTTTTAAAAGTTTTTTTCTTAATTTTTTTTATTTTTATATTTGGTTTAAAACAAGTTTTTAAAAAATAATTTGAGAATAAATAGCAAGCAACGATTTTTTAGGAGACCATTTCTGGAAGGGCGTTATTATTTTTTAATTATTGTTTCTCTGTCAAATCTCGAATTCACCTCTTATAAAAGTGACTGCCATTTCAGGCAATCCAAATTTAACTACACGTATATTGAAAACTATTTTCTGAACAATCTATTATGCATGATATTATTATTATTTTTTCTAAGTTTAAAGAAGGTATAAGTGGCTACAACTATCACACTATTTAACCAAATATTTTCGACATGATGGAATTGCATTTGCTCTGCTAATTTGCTAAGACATCTTATGTCGCAAACCAGTTGTGAAGGAAATTTTATAACTAGCTCAGTAAATAAACAGGCTTCGTGAAAGACGAACAGGAAAAATTATATTCAAAGAAAGGGGTTGTGATAAAATATTTGCCAACAATAGGGCAAGAAGCTACAAGGGTGAAACAATGAAAGAGAAACTTTTGTTTATAGTAAACTTCAACGTAGGAAGGCCACTTAAGCCTTATAATTAAATAATACGATTTTTTTTAAAGTACCTCGAAAATGACTTATCCTGAGCAGATGAGTTAAAACTCGACAAGCATTTATTTCGATATTTCAATTTCATTGGCTGGTAGGCAGAACAACTAAAACCACTGTCTTTCGTTGATCTATTGGACAAAGATTTATTCTCTTAATACAATTTATATTACATAGTTATAACAATATTCTTTTCATTTTTAGTAAAATTTAAAACTTTAAAATGTAAATAAAATTCTACAATTGTTGAGCCCTTATAATAAACTTCTTTTAAAAATATTCAGTCGATTAAAGACATTTATTTTTAAACAAGTCAATAATGATCTTATCTTCTTATCTTATCGTATTTGTTTCATCTATACACAAGATTATTGAATCCAACGCGTATATATAGTTTGCTTTTAGTCCTGCATTCTTATTAGAGTTTTAAATGTATCTTCAGGCAACCCACTCCAAGCCCGAATTCCAGACGCAAGAACGAAAATTTAAATTTGTTTGTTCATGTATACGGGATAAAAAGACTTTTTTAAAATCCTTATGTCTATCTGAGGGTTGTATTAATTTATCTTTGTTTTGCATTTCCAAATTAGAAATAATTGCCTTATGTATAATTACTAATTTATTCTTGGTTCTTCTATCCTCCAGCGTTTCAATGTTTAATGATTTATCTAATAGTGTTACTCTTGTCAGTTTTGAATATTCTCCAGTAATAAATCGTGCAGTTCTTTTTTGAATTTTTTTTCTAGTTTATCAATGTTTTCTTTGGTGGATGGGTCCCATAAAGAAGATCCTTATTATAGTATAGGTCTCACCAGGGTGAGGTAGCATTTTAGTTTTATATCTTTATTATATTTGTAAAAGTTTCTTTTTATAAAACCTAATGTTTTGTTTAATTTTTTAATAACCTCATTAACACGAGGATTCCGTGATAGTTTCTCATTTAGTATGACTCCTAAGTATTTGGTATCTTTAGTTTGGGTTAGTTCTTTTCCATGAATAAAATATTTTGAATTAATTTGTTTCTTTTTATTTTTTAACTCTTAACAGTTGATCCCTTTCTGGATGGAAAGACATACTCCAGCTAGATTCCCATTTTATCAATTTATCTAAGTTTTTTTGTAAAGATTTGCTTTAATATACTATAAGCATAACAATACATTTACAAACAAAGAAATTAATCTTTTAAATCGTTATATTGTTCAGTTATTTCAAAATATTTTCAAATAACAATGAATACTCATAGATCAAAATTAACTCCTTACTGGTACACGGGACTCAAAACATTTTTTCCCCTTTAAAAAATGAGTGAGAAGAGAAGGCAGACGATCTCAAATGTCCCAATAACACAAATTTATGATCAACTTCCCGCCGTCTTGTTCCTATTGGCATCGTGTACTTAAGACGAGCTGAACAACTGGGGCTGTAGTCCAATACCTCATTATTTGATGGCCTACGGCTGTAAGTCTGTAGCCGAGAAATCACAAGTATTTAGGCAATCGACCATAATTTCCTTATTAAAGCTGCTAGGTGGCTCGAGAAAATGGCCATTAGTTTGTTCAATTGGAAACATATATTTCCATATTTAAAAAAAAATTCGATATATTTTTAAAAAAAATAGATGTTCACATTTCCTCTACTTCTTATAAAACATTAATTTAATTTTAGAATGGATGAAGTATCAATTTTTCCTTAAAGTTTAAATCGTGTGTATTTATTAAAGTTGATGTCTCTGTTACCACTTCCGTTAGGGCTAACTCGTCTTGCTTTGGAGCAGCATAAAGAAATAATGTCCTTCTTATTTTGAAAATAAGAAACATTTAGCCCCGAGAAGTTTATTCCGAGAACACGTAAATCAAAGTTTGTATGACGTTTAAACATGGGGCATTACACTTTACAGGGACAGGTGAAGGGTTACTCTAATTAACGCAATGTCAGCTTGTTTAAAAGATTTAATGTTATTGTTATAACTTAACTAAAATTTTACTGAGCTCGCTCTATGATGCTGGTTCATGATATGATCTCTCCCCCGACTTCTATTCATGCATCTCTTGTTTGATTGTCTCTATTTCTCTTTTCCATTTCATTCATCCCTTTATTTTTCATCTTCTCCATCAGAATATATTCCTTCGACTGCTCTGATTTCTACTTTACCACCAAATTTAAAAAAAAAAAAAAAAAACAAACAAAAAAAAACGGATACATTTTTTATTTCCTTCTCAAAGAATATAGATGAAAATGAAACACTTTAAGGTTATTAAGTTAACTTTTTCTTACATTCTTATTCTTGAACATTAAAAAATATATTGCTATTTCTTAAATGAGAAAGTATGTTTAAGGTTTAATTATTTAATGTAGAAATACTTTTTAACGATAATATATTTTGGTTGACTGCCCTGTCCCAAGTTATTTCCGGTAGATCGTTGTTTCCGTTTAGTTGTTGAATAGGTAGGTGATTAGGTCCCCTTTCATCGGTCCCCGCTAATTGAATCCGTGCGTTGGTGCTGTGGGAAGCTTTCCCTATAGATTTTTAGTCCCGATGTTGTCGTTAGAGGATTACTTTGGGTGGAGGGTGGAGGGTGCGACCCGAGAGGATTGTGTAGAACGAAAGTGAGTTTTTTTTGGGGTGCAATATGATGTGTACATCAAATGACACACCCGCTTACACACACATACTCATAGGTAAACATAATTGGCTTGACATATTTACATTTGTATAATGTTATGCTTGTTTTTGAAAGATTGGCAAGGGATTGTCGAATTTGGTCAAGTTTTAGAATGAATTATTTGTGAAGGGCTGTTTTTCCTGTCACATAAGTAAACGTAATGATAGTATACATTATATATCAAAAAGCAAAACACACTTGAAGAGCCTTTATGTTATAGACTATTATGATGTTCCATATTACTAAATCCTTGTTGTATTTTTTGAAGTCTAACTCCGACTCATCTAAAAGGCTGCTGCCTTTATTTTGAGTAGATGGGTTATGTTCGCTCTTAGTTATCCTGGTTTTAGCCCAAGCTCAAGTAATAGACAATGGCCTGAGTTCACCCTTCTGATTATTGTTACTGTGTTAAGATATGCTCAAGAATCTCCATCCTTAAAAAGCTCAAGATTTTTTTTCATGTATATTGAAGGGAAATGTTAACACCGTTGTAAATGGCGCATGAAGTTGACATATTATTTAGCTATACTCTTTTAGATGCACTGCACATATCGCAGGGAATTTCTAGGAAGACACTTCATTAAAGTTAGTTAAAAGGGGATAGTAAATATTTAAATCAAACCTGATGGCTAATGTCCCTAGTCAGGTGGGTAATCGTCCAATAATGGCAACAAAATGCAACAAGATTTAGAAAGATAAAAAAAGTGTTTTTAAATGTAAAACTTTTACTAAGTCTGACCAATAAGACATGTACATATTAAGGTTCACGTTCAAATTCAAGAAACGGTCACATCGAATTCCCCGTTTGAAAACAGTATTCTCGTATAAAATAATATAGGTTTAGCTGCTAAATAACAAACATGGGTGACAGCGTCTTATTTAATGATCTGTGAAAGATTCACATCAAAGTACATAGGATACAAGTAATACAACGCAAACAGTAGCCATGGTTTATTCAATGAGAAAATAAGTTGTTGCCCTCATCTACCTCGCGCTGAGTCAAAAGGTTTGTACTTTAACTCAATTATTTCTTATCTCTTCAAAACACAATTCATGTCTCGGCTAAAGTGTACACTGTTGAAAGATAACTGCAGCTCATAGCCGAGAAGAGGGCTGCGAATGTGCCTGTCATTTAAATGAGAGAGTAACTGCAATGTATCTATCCCCTGTGGTATCTAGCCATAGCTTTTTGGTCTTCAAACCATATTTTCTTATATTTTTCTTGATCATTAAAAGTGAACGCTGTTTGATCTCCATGTTAACTACATAATAAAAAAAATGTTATCCAATATAATAAAAGGCTAATTTCTGTGCGGTCATCCATAGCGATCGGTCCCTCAAATTCCTAAAGACTCCTACAGCCAAACAGAAAGAAAAAAATCTCACATTAAACAAGTTTACACGGACGTTCAATGCGAGTTAGTTTTTGTGCACTGTTTTTTTCCCCAAGACTTTAGTTTAAGATGTGCGCTTTCAAAAATATTTCATTGGCAAACTACGGTGCGCACATTTCTTATGCGCATATTAAATTGAGCTGTGGCAGTTTTTACGGGAACTTCGTTCATTTGATTGGTACGTAAAAAAATGTTTTATTACATTTCTAACTCGATCCAAGGTGTTTATTTTTTTAACGTGTGACTGAATTTGGGACTTCTTTTGAATTCTAGTGTGATACTAATCTCGTCATTAATTAAAAATTCTAATTCTGTAGGGTGTGAATTAAACGTGGAAAGCTATGGCCCAAGTCAAATATTTCTTACTAGAGATTTTAAGACGAAGACAGAAAGTCCATACGGAATTGACATATACAAAAATAATCTTTTAAAAATATTTAAATAAAAACTCTTCTATATCATTGATGCCTAAAAGATAAAATACGGTTACAAATACGAAGAAAAGAATATAACTAGTTATGTTCCATTTTGAGATTTTGCCTTTTTTCAAATTTCTATCTGCAATAATGTATGGGTTTTTTTTTATATTTTAGCCCAGGCCTTTAAGAGTTATAAAAAATAGATAACTGTTTTATCATTGCTCTCCATTAAATTCTTAATTTTTTTAAAATTAGTTTTTTCTATGACGTATTTAATGTTGGCTACCAACGTGGCGTCAGAGTTTTGTCACACTTCTTATTGTAGAGTACTAAAAATCTTGTATTTAAAGAATATTTATGGCGTGGCATGACAATGAAAACAGAATGACGTCAACAATTTTGGCTTATTTCTTTGTTCCAAGAGTAGTTTTAAAAATTCATTCTCGAAAATTATTTATAAATTCTTTTCCCTCATTTATTCCAACCAACAAATCTGTGTATATTGAGACCATTGAGCTATTTGAATTGAATGACATTTAACGGCAATAATTGTTGTTTTAAAAACTCTAACTATGTCTGTTCAAGAACATTGATGGGCATTTAACAGGCTTGTTCTAATTTGGTATCCACCAGAAATAATCATCCCCAATGCTTTAATGAAATAATGTGTTGGTATTATAGTTGGGAAATCTCATTGACGTAATAGTTATTACCCTCGGGGAAAAGACTCTCGGAAAGTTAGACTAATGGCTCATCATTACCTTTTATCAAAGGTGTCTGAAACTTCTATCTATGGCACTATTACATTTTTATTTTCTCAGAGAAAGTTTCCTTTAAATTATTTCGGCACGGCCTCCAATGGCTGAATTCTAATTAAGACATTTATGATTTATTAAGAAGACACTAGGGGTTAGGGGCAGATACCTAAATTGTAAAAGTTTTTGTTAAAAGAGTGTAATATATCTTTAATCATAGTCTTAAAGATATCTTCAAGAGTAGGTAATAGTAAAACAAAAGAACTTGTCAGTTAAATCTAACATGGAAGTAAGCACCATCCTTCAAATAAAGTCAAATTTTCAGAGTAAAAGTGCTTTTGAGTCGTCGAGGCTATAGTATTGTTTTTAAAAATATATCAATTCGATAAAAGATATTTGAGGACAATGGAGTATTTTCTTTGAAATTAAAAATTCATTTGCTAAGCACAAGCATATGTAAAAAAGGAAAATAAAAATCAGACTAATCTACGAATTAATCGATTATTTTAGTTTTGAAGCACATTTCCTTACCTAGACTTATATGCTATTTTTACTTTTAGCTCTTGTTTCCGATTTGTATCACGTTTGAACTTGTGATATCTACAATCGCCTACAAAAATTTAATCAAAATCTATTATTTAAATACTGGATACGTGTACAACGTAATATAGTTAACTTTTTATATTTCTTTTCGCCAGGTGCTCCATTTAGCACGAATGCCTCCATAAAAAAACTCTATCATAGATCACAAACGACGTTAATCGATCCCAACCCCATCCCCCCCATTAATCACAGATTATTAAATTGATCACACAACCCTCCATTGATTACAAACAACTACATTAATCGAAACCCCCTACATATATCACAAAACGAAGCCCCTCCACTGAACACACAAACTGTACTGTTTACATATCATACCATCGTCCACAATAGGCAGGTTTAGATTAACAATCACATTTTTGGCTGGCGCCGTATTTGGGAACGAATCTCAAAGATGATCTCAAATGATTCTGTCACGTTATCTTGTGTAACAACTTTAAATCGACCAGTTAGACAAAAGCGTGAGTCATGAATCGTACATTGTTTTTCGGGTAGTTAGATTTTGCTATTGGTTTATTCATAAAACCTAACAAAAACTGCAATTTCGCTTATGATCAGCAAATTTTGATAATTTTCATTGTAAAATGCTAGATATAATAGATTTTTATCACATTGTGATTAGATTTAGTTTCCCTTCCGATGTTTTCATTTTTTTTAAATAAAAAAAGCTAATTTATGTAATTCTAAAAAAAATATTTATTTATTTACTTCAGTTGCTCGATATTTTGTACTCCATTAGTACTTAGTATTCAGAATCTGGTGTACGCGTTCAATGTAAAATAAATTTCTGAATTTTTCTGAATATTCGGCACATGTCTGTATTTTTAAACCAAGAAACTAACGACAATTGTTCCAAAGCTTTAAAGCATTTTTTAAAAGTTGAGGTTTGCAAACAGAAAGACGAGAACATGGTTTGGCAGAAAAGAAGACTGAAAAAAGGGAGGGGAGAACTCCCGTAGGGCGCCCTTTTTAAGAGGGCGTCAAGTTCAGTGAAATGTGCACAGAAATAAAGATTTTGAAAGGAATGCACCTAATGCTTGATGCATCATGGGGGCAGCTGTCTTGTCTTTGTCTAATTTCCCGCCGTCACATTATTCCATCAATTAACTTCTGCGTCCGTTTCTAGCAGCGTTTGTAAAAAAAAGTTAAGTTAACGTAGATTTCTTTCTACAAGACTTTCCAGGTTATGTAAAATAAAACGATACCACACGCACGCCCACACACGTCGTCTAACCGGGCGACGAGCAGCTCAATATTCGATTCTTTTTGACGATATCATCTGACACTTCACAGAGCTGTTCTCGAGATCGATCCCACGGCTTTTGTTTCCTAACTTGTTGCTCCTTTATACCTAGCGCTCAATATCCCCCCTCACATGAATATGGAACGTTTCAAATCAGATTCTATTAACTCCTAGACGCTCGCATTTCTGGCTGATTTCCTAGCTTTTCAAGAAACAGATTATATTAAAAAATAGTATTAAAATAAAATATTTTTAAAAACAGGTTTGGCTTGGTGTGATTAGTGATGTATAAGCCGAGTAGAAGTTAAACCAAGGGGAATATGAAATGCACGTTTTAAATGAATTTTAAAAGCACGGGCAGCAATTCTTTGAAATGATATTTCTTGAACATTTTTTTTCAGTTTTGAAGTTCATCTTCAGGCGGCATAAACCATAGTTATTTAGTTAATGTCTCTGACAATCACACCAGCAAGACATCTGGTTGTTTTAGCATTGGAGAAAATTTTAAGAGATTTGATATTTACGTTCAATTACTATATCAAACTTACACCTTAGCACTAAATAAATCCGTCATATTATAAAAAATACAACATAAAGGTTACATATTTAAAGAAATCACAGCACTGGATTTCATTATGTTACTTTAAATTATTTAATTATAATTTTAAAATTTGTTTTTTAAAGGCAAAAAAATCTTGTGTGAATAAATTACACTGGATGATTGCCACCCCGACCGCATTTTGATGACAGTTATCCGTTACTTATATATTAAGTTACTTTTTTCGGGTTTTAAGACGTGTTAATTATCTTGTTTTTTATATTAAAAATATTTATATTTAAATCCCTCTATATCAGGTTATACTCCTCTCGAATCCCCCCCCTCTAAGTTTTGGCAGTTGTCATAGAGATATTTATCCAGTTTGTCCTATATTTCAAACACTACAATCTCCTGCACTGTTCTGATGTTCATCCCCCTCTTGTGTGTAATATCTTTGTGTGAGTTTTATACGCTCAGATTTAACGCGATGCGATTTATCGATTTATTTATTGTTTATCTCGTCTTGTTGACTTCCCCAACATCAAGGTTTACATGCACTTCAAGCTCGGATGATGGTTTATAGTTTGATCTACAAACCTGTGGTCTACATTTCCATCAGGACAATTAATACTGCAGCACTTTTCATCCTTCATATTGTATTTCCTGTTTTGCGATCTCATTCAGATGTAACAAAAACTATTCTTAGATATTATAATTTTTGTGTCAGGTGTGAGATCGTTAATGTTAATGTTATATTAGATTTTCAAAGGTTTGTTAATGGCATAAATAAAAGTGTCTATATATTGACATTACGTTATTAACACAACGATCAAGTTATATTATATTAGCAACTTTTTTTTTTACCTTATCTTGAGTTTTTTAAACATTAGCTGGTGACGTATTAAAACCATTTTAAAACTTTCTCCTTCTATACAGAAGATTATTGCGTCCTTTATATATTTTATTTATTTATATCCCTTACACGCACACATGGTATAGCCGCTAATGATATATCTGTTTTAACTGTCGTGAAATTCCAACCCTCTAGGATCATTCATTGTGCTTAAAGCAGCCGAAGGGACTCTATGGAATTGATCCGAAAACAGCAACGGCCGGAAACAGCGCTATTGTGCGTCCCGTAATAATGTTAACCCATTTTACAGCTGGAGTTAGGACGCAACAAGTCCACCATTTGTTCCATTATTAGAAGCGAAAGTAGCATGGGAAATCTTCAGGACCCTCAACTCACATAAACGCCCGGAGAGTTTCTCGCCCTTCCTGTCACATAAACACGTGAGAGTGGTCGGTGCATTTGATGACAGAGGATAAAAAACGCGCAAGTCGTTCATTTCTGTCAGCCTGCCCCTGGGGATTAGGCCCGAGGAGTCCGGCCGACAGACGATACAGGGGGGAAACACACGTGCGTCATGACTCCTTAAAACGATGTGTCTGATCACATTAAGAGCAGTTTTTGTGGCCGCCAATAGTAATTATTACGAACAAAGTGTGAATATTAATCACGTTTAACGTTGTTTAACAGTGTTTATTTGTTATAACTTTTGCGTTGGTAAGGCGCTCATGTAAATGAAAAGGTATTGTGTGTGTGGCGAGGGGGTGAAATTCATGAAGGCTGATGCGGTCTAAAATGGTCGAACTCATAGCTAGATAGAATTACAATTGGCTTATTTATGATTTTTTAGACTCGATTTATTCTAATTTACAATCAGGGCCAATCTAAGGAAAATGGAGGTCCTGTGCGAAGTGATTTTGGTGGACCTAAATGTGATAGAAAAATAATAAATAATTTGGAAAGATTCATGTGCGAAACACCCACAAATGATGAGACTAATCAGAGGACCTAGGCGGCTGTCTAGTTTGCCTATGCTTAAAGCCGCCCCTGCTCTTACAATACACTTAACTTGTCATTTAGGAAAACCAAATTTCACTCTACTAAGTTATCTTTTGGTCGAAGTGTATACTCTTGTGTTTATTTCAACAATAATTTGAATGTTTTCCTTTAAACAGCCAGCACAATGAGTTCATTCAATTTCGAACGAACTATAGCTAGAATGACATACACATAATTAAAGTAAAGATATTTACTTGACAAACTTTTACATAACCTTAAAAAAAACAAAAAACAAAGCTATCGTTGTAGATAGAAAATACTAGCAAATAAATGAACAATAATAACAATGCAAAAAATGGGATTAAAAGAAATTCAGTAAAATCATTGGCTAACATGAACAACAACAAAAACTACAACAACTTTACTTGTAGATAATTTTTTTTTTAAAAAAGAAGGCCCTAAAATGTTATTGATAGATGAATAATTTTGTCATTATTATTGCATTATTATTATTATCTTTTTATACCGTTATTAGGACCCTAGCTACTTCACGTGTTACATTTTTATAATGCATTGTTATATTATCTAAAAAATAAAAGCTTTCAAATAATAAATCATGACCATAATATGGTCTGTGTGTGCTTTATAATCATTTGTGTTATACCATATTCTAAAACGAACATCAAACCTGGGCATAATTAGAACATTAAAAAAGTTATGTAAATGAAAACATTTTTTTAAAAAATCAATAATTAAAGTGAATTAAACGTAGGCTATAGTCTACATATCTTGGCTCTTATTCTAAAAAATTGAGGAGAGATTTGGCCTGAAAGTCATGTTAAACAGTAGAGTAAGGGTAAATTAACCAATTGGTTTTAATTTTAGTCAGATTTTATAACAATTGTTAATTTGAATTTTTTTCTTCTTAAATGTTGTTTTAAAACAATAACGCGTGACATATTTATTCCCCGTTTACTAAATACTGCATGCAACGTCACTGTCCAAGGACATATGACGTAATAGTCTTGGTTAGATTCACCCGTTACTTCCATCAAAGCAGTCCGTTAACTATGAAAGCAAATTACTCGACACGCTGTTGGTAATTATCGCGGGCTACCCTCTAATGTGTTGAAGAACCGTCCAAGGATAAAGCGCAGACGTTAAAAAAATATGAAATTGGCCGAGTCTGGCGGCCACCGTATTATCGTGTGGTCAGTGAGCTGCTAGCCAACATAGTGACCAGCAGCAGCAGCCCCCCCCCAAACACACACACCAACCTAGCCCACCCCCTCACCACCCTCAATGTCAGTATTGATTTGATAGATTGCCTCTCGGTGTGTTATGACGTCGAAGGGTTTTATTTGTTGATGTCGACAGTGTATCGGCACGTATGATTTCTGCTCTTGGTTTGATCTGCGTGTCCCTATCAGTTGTAAGGAGGCCCTGAGCAGAAGTCTAAAGTAACCAGGAGTTGGGGAGGTTAGGAGCAGTGGGGCCAAGAGCTTAGGGGCCAAGTTTGGGACCGATGTAGTGAGTGGGCCAAAAGCTAAGGAAATGTGGATATTTGGAGGTATGGAGCAGTGGGGCCGAGAGCTTGGAGGCCAAGTTTGGGCCCGATTTAGTGAGTGGGCCAAAAGCTAAGGATATGTGGATATGAGGAGGCATGGAGCTCTGAGGTCAATATTTGGGGCCAGGCTTTGGGTTGATAAAGTTTTAGGACGGAGAGCTGAGGAGATATGGATATGGGAAGGTATTGAAGCAGTGAGGCAGGGAGCCTGGGGTCGAGATTTGAGGAGGTATGAATATGAGGAGGAATGGATGCGCATTGTTTGGGGGCAGGGATCCGGTAGCTGAAAGGGAAGAGTACCGAAAGCAAGAATCCGAGAGCTGAAGTTGCTGTGGTGCTGACGATACTTAAACCAAAGGGGGCTAAGAAGAAGGGGGATGGGGAACTTAAAACGACACATCGAAACAAGGAAATAGAGTTGGGGGAAGACTATGAGAATGATGAAGATGTGGGCTGCCAAATCACTCAAGGAAAGATACAAACTATCACTGAAACTTGAAGAAATGATGTATGCAAGGGAATAGAAACAAGAATTTAACTGAAGTAAGGCTTTGAATTGGTTTTGGGCTTGTTGTTGGTGCTTATTTTTACTGTGGGGGAGGGGGGAGAAAGAGCAAGAGTGACATGTTCCTGGATAAAGAAAAAGGCTCGGGGAGGGGGAGAAGGGCAGGTATTAAGACTCGAATGGGAGAAATATAAAATGTACGGTTAAATGGATATTTTGATGGATGGCCAGATGACTGGATGATGGGACGTTGCCCGTGGTTCATTACCGTTCCATTTATGTGTGGCTGTCTTTGTGAATGTCAAGATGAAGTCTTAGACAACAAAGGCACACAGGCCGGCTATCAAGGTCCTAACATGAATATGAGCTTGTTAGTGGTTGTTATGACTGTGGCTATTTGAAGTTGTTAGTGGTTGCTATGGTTGTGGTTATCGTAAGGGTGGAGCACGAGAACTACCAATTGGTTGTTTTATGTCGAGTCAATACCATGCTAGAACTAACGCATGACTTCTCAGAGATGAAACGATTAGAGTTTTGTAAGACGAGATGAAAGCTGAATGAAAGTTGATCTTTCAGACATACATTTTTAAAGAAGCCAACAACTAGAGATAATATTTAATAGCGGTAGAAATAAATAATTTATTGATAATATAAATGTTTAACTTAAATGAATAAAGAAAATGCCAACGAGATAGAAAGTTATGAAGTAAAAAAGGTTGTGTGAAAGCAAAGTAACAACAAAAAATGAGGTATGTCAGGATCTATGGATTTAAGAAAGCAAGACAAACAGAATAACAAGCGAGATAGCAACAAAAAAAACAGTGAGACAGCAGGTATGTTAGAAGACAGTGAGTAAGAAAACCAGATAGCAGAACACAAGTGAGACATCAAGTGTGTAAGAAGACAGCGAGTAAGAGAACCAGAAAACAAGAAAGCAAGTAAGACAGCAAATATGTTAGAAGACAGCGGAAAAAAACAGATCGCAAGAACACATGCGAGACAGCAAGTGTGCAAGAAGACAGCGAGTAACAGAACCAGAAAGCAAGAAAACAAGAAAGACATCAAGTATGTTAGAAGACAGCGAGTAAGAGAACCAGAAAGCAAGAAAACAAGAAAGACAGCATGTACATAAGGGAGAGTAAGAAAGACTGTAAAGCAAAGGACGAAAATCAGAGTCGAGAGTTAATAGAGATGGATGAGGCCCAATGTCCGGCCAGTCAGTGTCCATCCATCGTGCTGACCACCAAAACGACCCACTCAATGGTATTGATTGATGCTATAATATTGACTCTCTAGCGATCATTCTCAGCTCTGTATTAGTGGGCACTATCGTGGATGTGACATGAGGCGTATTGCTAGACGGTACTACATTAGTACGTTAGCTGGAATTATAAATTATTTTTGCTTAACGCTGCATGTTGCCTTTTTAAGTTTGACCATGTAACAGAAGAACACGGGGAATATGTATCACTAAGGGAATACATAAACATACACCCCTATTAATATTACATAAATTAAAAAGTTGCTTAAAATTTCACGTACATGTTAATTAATATGAAAGGCATATATGATTATTGCCATTATAAACTGTTTAAAATTGATATAACTCGTTTCACGTTATATATGAAGTGTTACATTGAAGAAAAAATATTTTTGACATCCATTAGCTTGAGATTTTTATTCATTGCAACTATTTTTGCTTAAATTTGAAACTCAAATTTAAAAAAAGAAAAACGAAAGAAAAAAAAATCAATTTCAAATCTCTTTTTTCTCTAAACTTTTCCAGAGCGGGTTCCTAAATTTGAAGTGTTTGAAGAGAGAGGCCACCGTGCAGACGAGAGGATCATATCTCCGGGCATTGAAGAGCTCTGCTGGATCTTGAAGAAATTACAATTCTTCAAAGCAGACGATAAGAAACAAGAGATCAGAACGAGGCTCTGGCTTAACCTACAAATAAATCATTTCAAATGGTGAGATTTGAGGATAAGGTTTTCAAAAATACAAAGTACTTCAGGGAGAATAACGTATAAATAGTTTATTATATATATATATATATATATATACACACACATGCACGCACGCACGCACGCACACACAC
>MUZC01000004.1:795855-807796 GCA_002072015.1 Radix auricularia | reverse complement strand
TATATATATATATATATACACCAATATATATATATTGGTGTGTGGTCGAATTGTGAAGAGCATGCTATTGTATCAATTAGCAATTACAACAAACTACAATTGTTTATTTTTAAAATATAGGTTTTAAATTTCACTAAATCCAGGGTGTCATTTTGAATCGCTAACTTAAGTTAACTTACTCCAAGTTTAAATAGAAATAATTTAAATATTTCAATTATAGCTGTTTTCCTTATTAATATTAAAGAAACTTAGCTGCTGAAGTTAGAGACAAACAAGACTTTATTGAAAGTATTATTGAAACAGTTTTTGTAGACCTGTAAAATAGAATAGTGATGATGGAGGGTTAACATAATATGATTTGAAATTAACTAGTGATAAAAGGCAGTTAGCTTTATAAGTAATCATATAACAAATAATTGCACAATGTAACAAACACAAATAGGTAAAATTTAGCTTTTTGTAAGAAACATGTTTAGGTAAAATTGAATTTATTGTAAAAAACATATTAAGATAAAATTAAACTTTTTGTAACACACATATTTAGGTAAAATTGATGTTTTGTAACAATAATATTTAGGGAAAATTAACTTTTTGTAACAATTATATTTAGATAAAGTTGAACTTTGTGTAAGAAAAATATTTAGTAAAAATTGAAATTTTTGTAACAAACATATTTAGTAAAAATGGAACTATGTGTATCAAACTAATCTGAAACATGGAAAACAGGTCAAATTTTTTAAAAAGTGCGAAAAAGGAAGGGGTGGTAAAACTGCCAGCAAACAAAATTGTTTATGAATTTTTTTTATATTTGTACTGAACATATATGATACACTGACAATGACAAAAAGTCACCTGAGTTACGAAACAATTATTGATTTATCAAAATAATATGAAGAGTTCTGACACCAACCATTTAATTGTATTAATTTTTTAAAAAAAAAGAATACAAATGCTGTAAAACAATCCCGAAAAATACTCATTAAATTCATTGGCCGTGTATTGTAGTAAAAAAACAAAAAACAACTTCCAATCTCAGCAATTACCGTAGATTTGTCTCTTATAGCTTAAAGCTCTACACAGATTATTGATCGGTTAACAGAAAAGTTCAACTCAAATTCTATCTTGGGCGTCCTTAAGAGAAATGTTCAGCTAGGAGTGTTTTTTTTCCCTCTCCGCCCGATCAAATCCACTGACTCCTGTCTTGTGAAGGCCAAAACATTTCATATGAGGCAATGCGTTGTGAAATATAACATACTTTTAAGAAACCAATTTAGTCATCGTTGTCACATTTTTTAATGAGACTTAGCACTTATCTTATTAAATATAAAATTTATTAAAAATTCTGCTGACATTCTGTTGTTTAAGAAAATATATTTATATTTCAAATATAATTACGAGGCATGTCCGTGGAAGTTAGTAATAAAAGCTTAAGTAATTTAAGTTATACAACAAGACAAAGTACACGTCACGATAAAGAAAGGCAAAAATTTATTTTACGAGGAAGAAACATTATCAATTCAACTTCTATAAGCCAGTCATCACCGTGTCTTTTCTTTGCAATGATAAATCATTTGATAATTAAAGAATCAAAGTTTCAGTTAAGCTAAAACTAAGTTTGATCATTTTTGAAATCATGGATTTATTAAACTTATTACAAAAGAGTGTTGGAACATTAATTATCCAATATGAATTATAATAAAGGCAGTTGTCTCTTGCAGTCAACGAAAGCGATTGGTCGCTCTAAACTCGTAAAGACTCGTACAGCCAATCACTAGCGGTGAAAATTTAAACTAATTTACATATTGAACAGCATTTACATGGACATTCAAAAAAAAGTTATTTTTGGTGCAGTATTTTAGTCAACATTCAGTACTGTGTTTACCCTCTTGAAGTGTGTCACTCCTGCTAATCCCTACTCTTACTTAGACTACATGCCCCTGAACGACGGCGGCGCTTCATAGGACGGCCTTTTACAGTCGTCTCAAATAAAATTGCTTTACAAGATCAAGACATGATCTGAATATTTAATGTCACATCTACTTTTAAATTTTAAAGCTTTGATTTGTTCATAAACATAAATTTAAAAACAATTCAGATAGTTTTGTTGTTTCCAAACAATATTTTCAAGATACCACTCGACGTTTATATTGCTTAACTAAATAATAATTTTATTAAATAAGAAGCAGACTATGAATAATAAAAAGCTTTGAGTTCTATACGTTATTGTGGAATTTCAGAAGTTAGATTTCCCAAAATTTATGTTCTTATCATTTATACGTTTTTTTTTTTTACAATACAACCATTATAACTATTCAGCTGATTCTATGTTCTCGCTTTCTCTCCAGCAGTGTGTACGAAGACTACTTCCTTATCGTCATTTACGGCCAACGAAGGGAGGTTATTACGGATGCACGGATCTGGATTAGATTTTAAGGCGCCATGATTTTGACTCATATCCTAGATGTTTTCCTCTGGCTAGTTATAGCAGGTAAGCTATACATACGAAGCTGACCCCCATTTATGGTGGTTCATACGTTCAATTTCACGAGGTAAGATTTGTGTGTTTGAGTGTGTGTGTTTGAGTGTGTGTTTGAGTGTGTGTGTGTGTGTGTTTGAGTGTGTGTGTGTTTGAGTGTGTGTGTGTGTGTGTGTGTGTTTGAGTGTGTGTGTGTGTTTGAGTGTGTGTGTGTGTTTGAGTGTTTGTGTGTTTGAGTGTGTATGTGTGTGTGTGTTTGAGTGTGTGTGTGTGTGTGTTTCGGTGTGTGTATGTGTATTTGAGTGTGTGTATGTGTATTTGAGTGTGTGTGTGTGTGTTTGTGTGCGTGTGAATTGAATATGTCCTTATCTAGAGCAAAGAAAACACATATTTGGTACGAAAAAAAATCAAACATTGTTTAGAGCCAAACCATCCACAGATTATTTAAAATATATAAACGACCAATAGGATTTTATTAACAGCAAGATCTATCTCCTATTCTACCATAGGTGATTTTGATATCTACGCACACATACCTACACGTGTTAGTTAAAACATTTACCTTAATTGACTGTTAATCTCATAAATCATTGTGAATAACGGTTGTAGCTGTGGGGTTTAATCGTTGTCATGAGAAATAAAGACACAAAAACTCAAGCAAAAACAAAAATCTAAAAGTCTTCCTTAACGTAGACCCCTGAATGATCTAAGCTACATACTGAAGTTTGTTGCTTGTCATGGTAAAGGGGCAGTAAACCGTATCCCAGAATCTCTAAGGTGATTTCCAATCCCACATATCCCAAAACTTTACATCGTTTCTACGGAGGTGGGGAAAAAATGGACACAGATCTACTTAGGCTTCTGATTCGTTACAAGGGTTGTGCCCGGAGTGATGTGATTACAGTGGGACTGGGTTGATACAACAGCGGTCTATCTCGTGGGCGGTGTGGTGGGTAATAAGGTTACCATTTTTCTTGTTTGTCGCTTGGGGTAATTGTGTTTGGAGAATGGGTGGTGGTAGATCCGACTCTGACTAACAGATCTTGCCCTCCCCCGATCGTGCTCTACATTGACCAATCAAGGGTTAAGTAAGTGATGGGTGTAATAAGAAGATTCTTAATGAATTCAACTTTTGGGCTCAACTTTGAAGCAAAGAACGATACATACCTTAATCTCAGCCCTCAACAAATAGTAATAAACTATAACAAGTGATATTTTTAGTTTCCGAAATATATAAAATAGTCATCTTCAAAATGAGGTAATGTTCAAATATAGCTTGTCTTTGATCAAATAATTTATTTAGGTATATCAAAAGTCAGCGATCAACTGATACAAATTTTTGAAATTTCGGCCGGGGCCGGTTAAGAACTTTTAAAAGTTGCCAGATTCCGGATTTGCCGGAGCTGGAGCTATTATATTTATATAAATATGCTTTATGGCTGGCAAGCCGGATTTGACAGGATTTATGAAGTAAAGTCTTGCCAGATTTCAAGCCAGATTTGTAAAAATGGCTTGATTCCGGATTGACGGAGCCAAACCCTAAATCCGGTACATCCCTAATAAAAAATTATTTTCAGATTAAACTAATATGTTGTCTTTATCAAGAGTAGGTAAAGGTGTTCTTTTTTTCTAGATTTAAGTGTGTGTGATTACATTTAAATAATCAATCTTTTAAGTTTCAAGAAATAGACATTCCAGTAGAAGCTTACGAAAATTAATTCTTTAGTAAGCAGTTAAAAATAGATGCATTTTTTAAAATGTCAGAACAGTTATAGTAAAAATAAATAAAATAGAAACACTGTGTGATATAACAGGTTTAAAACAACATCGTCATACTTCAATACTTGGCCATCTTGTTCTGTTCTTGGTTATCATGTTTACATCGTCATACTTCTTTACTGGGCCATCTTGTTCTGTTCTTTGTTCACATGTTTATATCGTAAATATTTCATGAGCTTTTAATCTTGTAAATCTTTTAAGATTTTTATCATTGAGTCTGAATCGTGTTAAGAGTACATGGGGATCCCATTGTTACCATTGCACTTTAGTATTCACTGGCGCTAACCATTTTATTTTTAAATTTCATGTTTATAAATGTAGATCCAATTTTCGTTTCTTTGTTTAGCACCATTAGAAGCTAACAACTCTGTCACGTATTTTTTTGTTCTCATTGAAAATTAAGAGAAATTGGAAGTTGATGACTAAAATAGAATAGAAACATGTTTATATTCTCGTCAGTTTTGAGCTTGGAAATCGCTTTACCAAAAACAACATTGACGCTTTAATTTTTTTTTTTAATAGATGTTTTCATTTCTCGTAACTTGGTGCTGTCTAGGAAGCAGATTATTCTAACACACTCTAAACATTCTGAAGACCCTAAGATTTAAGAAACAAAAATAAATTAAAGCTAGGAAATAATTTTATTTGGTCCATGGAAAAATTGCCATATATTCATGTGTATAAGACAACTGGGCGATATAGACGACCCAAAACTTTTCCTGTTAAAATATACTTTTTAAAAGATTGTTTTGTCGTGTAAGTCCACTCCTCTTCAAACACACATCAGAATTGTAACTCGCTTAATATTTCTCTCTTCTTGCTGATAGACACGATGAGGTCTTCTCTGTTAGCCATTTGAATACTGTACTGTAGTACGGTACTGATGCTGTAATGTATCACCGTATTAAAATCATCTTATACGCCAGAATATACGGTACATGAATAATACAAGGTCAGATTTCATAGTAAATAAATTAGGACGAAAAATGCCTAAAGCCAAATATTTTAATCGAAATGACGTTTTTTTTAGGCTTCACATACGCTAGCCAGATAAAATATAGATAGAAAATAATTTAATCAAGTAAATTGTATTTTTAAATTCAGTACTCGTGTAGTAAACATTTCAGAACGTCTAATACAATTCATTAACTTATAGAAATTGTTTCCTCCATTGTTTTGTAACCGTCGCTACTTTTAAGTCTCTCTGTCACACTTTCTGACCTCGAGATTTCAATGGCGCCGTGTCCTTATTGGCTAATGAGTAAACACTCTTTGGACTCCCTGAACTTGCAAACACAAATTACCGGCCTGGGATGTGCAACGTTCGCGCCGGCTTAAAGAAATGCCGCAAGCTGCGATGTCAAGGCAAAACGTGACTTGGCTGTTGTCTATAGACACGGTGTTAGATTGTTCATCGGGGTTCATTAGGGGAGAAACGTAATCTTATATTCTGCATGAAGACGCGTTTGTCTAACACATTTATTGTCGCCTTGTATCATATGACATGAATGAAATGTTTATGAAAAGAATCTCCTATTTATTGATCTAAATTCATTTATCAGCTTTATACTTTTGGTATTTACTTTAGTTTAATGAATTCATGACTGCCGTGAAAGTTCTTCTATATCGTTTGAGCTTGTCTTCGCCAGAGTGTATTTCACAAGTATTAGTAATTACGTCCGAAGTTCTTCAAACATTGACATGCACTTTGAAAGTCTAGAGGAACAAAAAGATATTATTTGAAGTCTATTTTCTGTGCAATTTCGAAGTGATGAAATGTTTTTAGAATTGTTTTCTTGTTGCGAAAATAGCGATTTTGCACTGGGGAATAGGTGAGTTAATTAATAGGTGAATTATTTAATAGGTGAATTATTTAATAGGCGAGTTATTTAATAGGTGAGTTATTTAATAGGTGAGTCATTTAATAGGTGAGTTATTTAATAGGTGAATTATTTATTAGGCGAGTTATTTAATAGGTGAGTTATTTAATAGGTGAGTTATTTAATAGGTGAGTTATTTAATAGGTGAGTTATTTAATAGGTGAGTTATTTAATAGGTGAGTCATTTAATAGGTGAGTTATTTAATAGGTGAGTTATTTAATATGTGAGTTATTTAATAGATGAGTTATTTAAATATTAGCTCTAAAGTATCGAAATTTAACGTGACCTTTGGATTCCAGAAGCTCCGAAATTTAATCATTATTACCCTTGAATACTCTGATATAAATATAACAGAATATTCACTACTGAATGAACAGAGAAGCAAGACATATGATTCCTTTTTTGTGTAGCATTCTTAGATCTACTTACATTCACTGTGTGCAGAGTTTCTTATTATTTTCTGTTGCACAAATCGTCATTTTAAATTTGATATTTAAAATCTTAAAACAGAGAATTGATAGTGGGAGCATACAGTTGCTATGCTATAAACTAGGCTAAACACAATTTAATAATTTCCTAATGATTGAGATATTCGTACCTTTAAGAAAAAGATACTATAATGTTTATTAAATTAGATAAAAGGATGATTTGTCAAATGTCTCCATACACTATTGGCCAGAAATTAGCACTAACACAAGACGACGCCAGCAGGCAGGCACGATGAATGACCCTCCCTAGGGTCTAGCAATCACCGCTTATGGTTTGCAAAGGGGGCTGCAAAGGGGACTGCCTTCATTTGCGTTTTTCTCATTTCCTCGTGCTGCTGTTTGTTTACGTTCTTTCCCACTTTTTTTGCAATATGTGTGAGCAAATCTGCAGCGTATGCTACACCGCGGGTCGTATCTAGTTTTTGTATGTATGAGAACTACAATATAACATAGTTAAAATGCTATCTAAATTAATTTTCGGCAATGTTGATTTTAACGATGTAGACACATGGTCAGAGCTGAATACACGGAGGGGAACAATGGGCATCATTAACGGAGAGCAAGAATGTATTTTCTGGGATTTTTTTATACATGAAAAGTCTTAAGCGAACGAAGAGGATCAATAAGGCTACTGCGAATGGACAACATTAAAGTGGGTAACTTTCAAGTTATGTCATTATTTCACACTATCAAATATTTTAGTGAGAATTGTTAGTTTCAAGAGCTTATAAACAAAAATGTGTAAACAAAACCATGAAATAAGTGATGAATAATTAAAGTTTGTACATACTAAGCAAATTTAGGTTTGGTTTCTTTAAATATTAAGGAGATTTTTAATGGCTATTGAATTGAATTGATTTTAAGTTAACTATATATCTATTCTTATACGATTCTCATCATTATATAATTATCTTAAACGATATGCAAATAAAAATCATCTTGTTAATGAGCATCTTGCTTAGCCAAATAATGTTTTAATTAAAAATGTATTAGCGGCTTATATATTTTACTCTAGTCATGTGAACAATTCGTATGTATGATCTGTGTAAAATCGAGCTATTTGGTATTTGCTGCATTAAGAAATTCCATTGTTAGTGACCACTACTAGAATGCGATGTACTTAAATGTAATTAGTTTAACGAAATGAAACACAAGGGTACTCTGTTTTTGATATCTACTTTGTCCTTTTGTTTTTTTAAATAATCCAACTTATTCCATCTAACAAATTAAAACACCCACCGAACCCTCATTTATTTAATAAACTTTCCATTCAATTCACGCCCCAGGCTGCCAAAATACTAAAACCTCAACAAGCTCCTTTAATCACCAGCTGTCTCACCCACACCAGAACTACAAATAAAAACGGCTAGTCCTTGAAACTCTTGATGTAGCTAAAGGTCGAACTGGCCACTTGATCTATCAATGGTCATTGAACGCCTACTGTATCATCAAAGACTTGTCACTGCCAATGACGTAATCCTATGACCTGTGGCTTGGTATTGATATTGATGAAATCAGTTTTTGGATTTAGAAGCCCGATGATGTTTTATAATGAGACGCATCCTGGACAATATGTCTTCTGTCGAACAAGTTGATTGCAGCTGATATTTTTTGCTCTTAAATAGTTTTTTTTTAAAATTTAGTTTTCTTTAATTGTTTTTTTCCTTTTAAATCTATTTTACTCCTACCCCCATCAATCACAAACTAATTTCATGAATGAGTTTATTGTCAAAATTATTTTTCGAAATTTCAGAAACTGAGATCTTTCCTTGCCTTGTGATGTGTTGAAATGTTGCCTCATCTCATGTTTATCGCTTCTCCTACTCATTACAGGGGGGGGGAAGGGGGTGAGCACTGACCCGTTTAACAGCAGCTGTTTAAGTTTTAAAGATAGATAACCCCAAAAAACCCTTCTTTTGTTGTTCTCATTATATTTACGGTTTACAGACCGGGTTGGCGAGAGCAATTTCTTTAACAAACCAACAGCCCTTCCCCTGACCGTTTCGTTTACCAAGGATGGGGCGAAAGGAAAAACGTCAAACATTCGGAGCCGCCCTTGATCTAAATGAGGAGAACTGCCGCTGAATGAGAAAACTCCTTAGCGATGGAGAGAGGAGACAGGAAAATGGATATTGACATTGGCGGAGTGGTAAATACCACTTAAACTGGAATAGGATCTGGTCATCTGGCTTCGTTCAATAGGTCGGTGACGAGTGGAGTAGCTGCTTGAGTGGACGGTAGCGTCAGGTTAGGACAAGGGTTATGAAGGAAAAGAGAAACGAGTTGTTGCCCTGGAAGGTTACAGTTATAATGTTATGTCTCCTGTGGGTAACGACAGGATTTGTGGAAATTGCAGTCTGTTCTTTTCCCAATTCGAATCAACATGGCATTTCGTAAGAGGATAGGGTAAAAAAGTAGAAGTACACTATTTTTAAAATGATTTTCAACGAGTTTTTGCAAATGAACTGCTGATTATATTGATTATAATGTTGTCTAGAAATAACCCACAAGACAGTTACGGCTTTAAATGTAATCCGCCGAACAATTGCAACAGAAGCAGTCGTCTTCTTATCTGCCTGTTAAGCTACTGGATAAAACCCGCGCTTAAGCATTGCACTTTATCTTCAAAATTATTTCACTGATTAAAAAATAACTTAACCGTGACGCCACTTAAATACCTAAATATTTACTAACTTCATTCACGCATCTGATTCATCGCATTCATACATTGTTTTTTTCGTGAAATCCATTATAATTTAGTGTAACCATTGGGCTTTCAGTATTTGCAGGAATCTTGTGCCGAGAATAAAATGAAATTTAATCAGTAGTTTTCTTTTGGATTCAATTTATGGAAGTTTTTCCAGCAACTTGATAGGTGACACAGATTTTTTTAAAAATTATTCTCGGGAATTTTATATTTTAGATATAAAATCCTTTTTTGGATCCATAGCGTTATACTCCTTTTGCTGCTTCCTTAATCCGCTATTCTGTGATTATTAAACTAGTCGTTGAGGTTAAAATCTACTGTAACATCATTTTTAAAAAAAGTGGTTGAATCAGATATTATTTTACCAGTCCTTGATATTCTTTTACAGGTAAATCTTTTAAAAAGCCAAATTGTAAAAAATAATAATAAAAGTAAAACAAGAATGGACAGAACACAACATCATTTGAAATATTTCAGTATAGATAATGTAAGGTGACCAGATTTTCCGGGGGGGGGGGGAGGCAAAGCGGGACGAGGCCCCACGGATGGTTGGGGGGGCAGGTTTCTGGAGAAAGAAAGAGGGACATCTGGTCACTTTAGCGGGACATGAAGTCTGAGATCGGGACGTCTACCTTACGTATCGCGATCACCCAAGCTGATAAGTTACACGAAAGCCGCATATAGGAGTAACATGTATATAACCACGGACATTTTACGCACCAACCGGCTTAGCTACTAATGAAACAATTAAAATGTATATGAAATATCACTGTTTTGAATATTTAATTAAGTTTAGGAAAATATTAAGTCATTCTTCCCCATAATCACAATAAAACTAATAATTGTATTTATTTTATCAAATAAAGTATTGAAAAAAAAAGCGGGACAAGCGAGGGTCCGCGGGACATGAGGTCTGAAATCGGGACTGTCCTGCCTAAATCGGGACGTCTGGTCGCCTTAAATAATGCATTCGATACATTTTTACAAACCTTTCCTTCAGAGACCTACAGTTTCTTATTCCCTTACAGTTCATGCTAACATCCCACTCCCATCAAGTTGAACAGACCGATGACCGCAGTAGGCCCGTCCCTCTGAGGCCCAACAGATGTTATTTAGACGAGGGACAAGCCCCCTTAATGAGACATAGGGGGAAAAACATGGCTGCGCTTCATTACTGGAAATTTGGCGGGCGAAATTAAAAGCATAAAAAATATAATTAAAACAATTTTAGCGTGCTGCCCTCCGGGCGGGTGAGCTGTGTAGAGCTTGCGGTAACATCTGTGAGACGAGTAGATTAACAAACAGAACTAATTAAATAACGCGCTCACGTTTAAATTGAAGCATCAATATAAAAAAAAATACGAACTAAAAAAAATATTTTTAAAAAAAATGAGATTGGCTTATTGATAACAGATGAACGGATCATGAAGGGAATGCTAAAGAGTTTTCTTTAAGGACATCTGCCAAATATTTTTTGACATTAACGATATAAGGTTTTCGTTTTTTTTTTCTAAACCCGCCTTTCAAGTAAAAATTAAAGATTGGCCTATGTTGAATTAAAAATATTATAAATATGTCACCTTAAATTATGTTTAACTAATGAAAATATTTACATAGTAACAGATAGCTTCTGTTTGGCATGTTCCTTTATGTATACATGTTTATTTTAATAATGCTAATTAGATTTATATGTCTGATCACGGAGATGAAAAACAGAGCCCTTACAGTAATTTGATATATTATTTAAAGTAAATCTATCGTTTATATCATTTATTTGATATTTTATATTTAATTACATAGAAAATTAAATTATAACTTACGGGGAAAAAAACGGGATCAAGATTTTAAAAAAAACAAAACAAAAAAAAAACCCAACAAAAAAACACCCTACTAGCTTATGATAAAAAACCCAGAAATCTTTCCACCTTGAAAGAAAATAGACAAACAGAGATATCTGTAATATAATCTTGATGTGAATCTGATAGAGACAGGCGTAAGACAACATTTCAAGTGCTCGCACCAAGTTTTAAACCAAACAACGTATTTCGACAGCTTGAATTGATTTTAAAAAAAAAAAAATATTAACGAAATAAACAAATACAATAACATTTTTGGGGTTTAATTCGACACTTAAAATCAATTTAATGAAAACCAAAAGGTTGTGAGAGAATAAGTATGGACACATTTCATTATGTTTACTAACTTTTATATGGTTGTGATAATAGGCATTGAGAGGCAGATGAAATGCCTCGGGTTACACAAATTTGGAAATTATATTTATGTTAGATCAAATCATAATGCGTGTTACCTGTCAATGCCGAACGCTAGAAAACGTTTTAAAAATATTGTAAATCAGTCACGGTATGCTATGAATATCTATAACTTCATCATGGCTAAAATACTGTATTTTAAAATCAATATAAAAGGTTTAGTTTAGCATCGTATAAGAAATTTATATTTATTCAAAGATTCTTTGTAGATCTATGAGTTAACGATATAAGTTGATAAAAAAAAGAGAAGCGCAAAGCAATTTTTTAAAAAAAGAAAAACCTTCTAATTCTATTGAAGTTACAATTTATACACATTTTTTTGTTAATATATATATATATA
>MUZC01000004.1:750378-787357 GCA_002072015.1 Radix auricularia | reverse complement strand
TATATATATAAACATAAATAATGTTTCAATAAACTGATAAATAATATAAATAAAAATTGACTATGTCCAGTAACAAACGAAATGTTTATAATGCACCAAGACCAACAACCGAATCACCGCCCCTACTAACAAGAGATCGCGAAACAACATCTTCCGTGTCCACCAGAGACACAAACACAGACATTTCAGATAAAATCCTCTAACAAATTTATTGTCCACACGACAAGACACTTTAATACACCTTTAAATCCCCCACAAGACGCGGCTGAGAGTATCTCTTCTGTTGGGGGATAGCATGACAAAAGCAATAAACCAGGCTATTGAAAAGCTACAGGAGGCCAAAGAGCTTCCAAAGATTTTGGCGATTGAGCAATCACAATTTGAGTTTCATTCGCGGGAATATCGAGCGAGCTTGCCGTTAAGTTCCTTGAGAAGTGAGCAGACAGCGTGTAATTTGCTCTGCCCCTGCGCGCAATTTTGCAGGAAAAATTGCTTACGAAGCGGGGTCCCGAATATTACACGGTGTCGTGTACAACTTGGAAGAGCATCCTTTCCGAGGCGAGGGACTTTTTTCCGGGCCAAATGTCAGAGTTTAAAACTGACGATGGATGCTTGAATTCTTTTTCAAATTTTTTTTATACTTCCCTTGTTGGAAGCTGATTGTTGAGTTCAGACAGTTTTAGGAAAGGCTAGCTAGGATTAAAAGATACATCCTTTAATTTTGTTGAGAACGAGATTGTAGTGAGTTAGGTGTTTTGATAAATTTAAGAAAACAATGAATGATTGAAGGAAGTTATTTGCATAATTTGTTTGTGACATTTTTCCCCACCAGAAAATCCGTTGTTTTATAAGATATTTTGTAATTTATGTAATTAAATGAAATTATAAAAAAAGCATAAACGTTTATTGTACACTATTATAAAGGTAAAGGTTGTTTTGAAAAAAATTCTTTAAAAAAAATAGCCACATTTCTTCCCGTTAGCAGTAAACGAGGACATTTTGGATATATATATATGTATATATAATATANTATATATACAAAAGTTGTTGTTTTTTAAACTCTGAGACTGATGTAGAAAAGGTTAAAGGAGTAATTACGTTTGTAACACCTTAGATTACATTTGATTGCCAAAGTATCCTGATCAGGGTTTCGTAAAACAATATCTTTCACAAGAGACCTAACATTTTAATTTTTCTTAGTTTAAATGCTTACATTTATTTTCTTAATCACTTCCTAATTCTTTTGTGTTTCTTGTATTTTTAAAAACATTTGTTTGAAAACTTTAACGCAGTTCATTTATGTGTGAAAAAAGTAGATCTATGATTAAATGCAACATTAAAACTCGATAATGTACAACTATATCTCACAACAAGCACAAGTCGAATGCAAATTAGCATGACGAATGAACCTCGCTAGGGTCGGCCAATCCCAGTTGGAAAGCTAGGGTGGTGCATGTTGCGGCCAGGTAGCTAACCGCAATGCGCATGTCTCGAGAACAACAATGCGTCTGTCGTACCTTCCACGTGATTCTGATTTCTTCGTGCTGTAAGTTTTGTCCGTTCTCCCCTCTCCTTGTTCTCTTTGTACGATGTATGACCAAGTCTGTGACGTATGCTTCGCTACGGATGGTATCTAGTTCTAATTAATTTTCCCGGATAAAGTTTGTCTAAAAGTGTAAAAAATATTAACAAATCTACGGTAAATAAATAAATCTGACGCTAAATAGTCGAAGTAATGTATGTAATTTTGAAATCAATTTTTCTCTACTTTCCGGTGCTTTTATGTCGTACCACTATGAGACGTCTGATAAATTGACTCGTGAGAACGTCTCATACAGAACGTGGACGACAGCTGTCAACGACCCGGACTCGAGTCTCTGGCACGACATGCATTCTGAGATATTAATGCCACAGGCTATTTGTGCTATTGCCAGGACCTTGGTGCGGGGTGTAGGTATGACAAAACATCATTTTATTGACCTTTTTTTTTTTTTAAAGAAAAGGTCAACCATTCTGCTTCGTGGGGTTATTTATAACCAATTACTCTAGCTAGTCAGCCATAATAAAACTGCCTTACAAAATAGCCATTTCATATTGCAATGGTCGTAATTAGGCTTTCATCGACTCAATTTGATGTTCGGGCTCAAGATCCAGATGTGATATAGAGCTGCACTTCTCTATACATCTACACCTGAAAATTGTGAACTATAAAATACCGACAAATTCGCACATCTTATTAAAATCACAATATCTGCGAGCGAGGTCTTCCCGTGCTAAGCTACACAAGAAGTAAATGGAAGGGCTGGTAAAGATTCCAGCGCCTGCAAAGTGCGTTGTTCAGCATATAGTAACCTTTTTATGTTTTTTTATTTTTTTAAAAAACCAAAATAACAACAAAAAAACAACAACAAAATAAAAAATATAAAAAAACAACTTGTATTTATTTACAATCTTTGAGCGCCTTAGATATAGACTATACATTATTAAAACCCAATGATAAATTATGTTCTTTTTAAGTGTGTTTGGGAAAGCAGTGGAGATTCTGTTTTTTTTTTTTGTTTTTGTTTTTTTGTGTGTTTTTTTGTGTGTTTTTTGTGTGTTTTTTGTGTGTTTTTTTTGCTTTTAATTCATATTACAAATAGTAACTTAAAATAATAATAGCCATAAAATAACAAAGAACTAATAAAAACATTTCATGGTATTGAAACGTCAGCGGTCAAATCACCCTGGGGTCGAATCATTTGGGGTCGAATCGTCATGTGGTTTAAGTGTCGCACCACCAGTGTGTGCCTTACAAAATAAACAGGCTTTTAAGTTCTTTTACTTCAGTCTTCTCCAATGTTCCAAAATTCATTGTGCCATCCCCGTTGACGTGACTATTCAACGCATGACCGACCCCCTATTTAGTGGTCATTACTTTCAAGCTGGGTCTAAACACGGTGGGGTGGCTAGGTGACCAGGAATGTCTTGTCACGTCTGATTTCCTCACCATTCAGCTTCACGTGTTTAATGTGTGAGTTCAAGCCAGAGAGAGACACAAATTTAATTCATTGATCAACTTATTTGACGATGGATAATCAACGTTAGAACACAAAGAAGGAAGTGGAAAAATGTATTGATAATAATCGTCAATACTTTGAATTTGTGGTTTGACAAAAGGTTGCAAAAGCTAAAACAAAAGCTAAATCAAATTCTAAAGCAAAATGTAAAGCAAAAGCTAAAGCAAAATCTAAAGCAAAGGCTAAAGCAAAAGCAAAAGCTAAAGCAAAATCTAAAGTAAAAGCTAAAGCAAAAGCTATAGCAAAAGCTAAAGCAAAAGCTAAAGCAAAAGCTTAAATTGTTTATATCTTTCTGACATAAAAATCTGGACCATACCGAAAAGGAGCAAGTTAAAAAAAACTTTTAATTAAACATTTAAAAAAAAAACTTTCTTAAAAATTTTTAAACCACAAAATTTTAACTGTCTTTCCGCATAGTTTATATATCTTAGTTTACACTTGTAATGGTGAGCCAGTGCTGGTACATTTTATTCTTCATAAAATATATTATAAAAGAATATTAGTTGTGTATAATGTTTGCATGCTCCAGTATTTTCAAGCAGGGTGAGCTGAGCCATTAGCTTGAAAACCTCAGGTTGTCGTTATAAGCAAAAATGTAAGATTTATTACACTGATCTATTAATATAACCCATTTGGTTGTTCATAAACTCTGCTGATTAAAAAAAAATGTGTTGTCAAAAAATAAATATATAGACTATATCATTTTCAAAATTTGCGCTGTTCATTCATTTGTATAACATCTCTAGTGATCACCAACAAGATTTTTATATTCAATACTTGTTTAAGGGCTTCATCGAACGGAAAATTACTATTTTTTTGTAGGTTAACAACTCCAAAAGCTTCTCGCGACATTCCTAAACGCTAAGGAAAGACATTTTTTTCTTAAACAGAAATATCCCCACCCCATTTTAAAAATATTTTTTAAAATATATTTTTTTTACAAAAAAATAAAATAAAAATAAATTAACATCTTGTCATCAAAACAAGGGCCCTTGAATGCTTGAATGCTCAAACTCAAGGGTCCTATACCCATTCTCATCTTTCTCCAGAGGACGTTTCCTTGTTATTATTATTACGTTGGTCAATGGCCTGTCAATTATGGCCATGGCCCTCTTGAGGTGTCGGGTAGGCTTGAAACTCTCTGGGGCGTGCTAATTGATGTCTAATGAAAGACGGTGCTTGGATGCTTGGACAGTGGGGAATGGGATCGGTCTTGCTGATAAGCTCTTGAATTTTTGGATTATCAAAAGGAGGACAGGGGGTTGGGGTGTATTAAGCTAAATCACATTAAGGGAGATTTAAAATTGATTGTGGGTTGTTGTAACACGGCAAGGTGATCGGCATTGTGACATTTATTGATTATGAAAACTACTAGGGTATATTTCTTGTTTTTATGCTGTTTACAATTCAATTATTGTTTTTAATTAAGAAACAATCACATAGGAACACTTATATAAAAAAGCATTATTTTTTTCATAAGTACAACGTCATTTTAGCACTCTCTTAGTTAACTATCTAATTCTTTGAGAGATTTTCTTGCTTTTAAAGACTTCCTTAGAATGTGGATACAAGAATAAATAAGAGACCTGTTGCTAATCTACTACCACGTGTCATATGTTTTTCTTATCGGAAAGATACTGAGGAACTCATCCAACGTTACCTGATCAAACCAGAATCCGCCTTCGGCAGTATGAACACAATCTGGATCCCCACCCCCTCCGCCTAATCCTTATTGTTATTGGCGAGAATCTAAATAAATATCCAACGTGGTTGAGTTTGAAGTGATTCAGGCGATTGAAGATACGTCAATGTTTATATTTGGACTGGCCACGGGGCATGCTGGATGCATTCAAAAAGTGTTAATTACAAGGGCGCTGAATTTTTGCAGACAGACAATAACATAGGAATCAAAGTTTCAGATAAATCGAATGTTCTGTAGATCTAATTGAATTATTGAGTTTTTACATTATTTTATTTATCTCTATGTATGAAGTTAAATTTTGAGATAGAGTGTCGTGGTTCACATTATGTTCGATAACCTTTCCTGACACGCAAACGGGTGCGCATTATATTGACAATACCATTTTAAAAATATATTCACGATCGGTGTGCATTATAATAAACATGTTTTACGAGACATACCTAGAAATTTGTATTTTTGGATTGTTTTGCCCTGCGTATTATAATGGAAATCCTTATAGATCTAGTTATGTATCGTATATAGATTTAAAGGATTTATAGTCAAAAACGTGTTTTTTACGTTATAAATAAATTCGTTTGCTGTTTTCTTCAAATTCTTGCTATAAGAAAGTAATTTTTAAAAACGCATTTGCCCTGCTTTTAACATTTTTATTTTGTTAAGTAATGCAATATAACGAATCATGAAAATAACTGGCACTTCAAATAACACATGCTTAAAGATGATGTTTTATTATATAAATGTACACATTGATAAGGAGTTTTGAAAGTTCGCCCCATAACCTCAGCCTCTTTTTCTGCATAAAACCAGCCGAGATAAATAAAGTGTTAAAATACTGAATAAAAATATTTTTTCTAGTGAGAATAATATGAAACGAAAATTAAACCAGCAAAGCAGTTCACGCAAAGCCATATTTAAAATTGAAGGGGACAGACTTTCCTACCAGGAACCAAACGAAAATTTCTT
This sequence comes from Radix auricularia, assembly GCA_002072015.1. Lineage (NCBI taxonomy): Eukaryota > Metazoa > Mollusca > Gastropoda > Lymnaeidae > Radix > Radix auricularia. The sequence goes on along the minus strand of MUZC01000004.1, from coordinate 781,633 downwards.
CAAAAGAAAATTGTAGGTTTACGAATCTGTGATTAACAGAAGCTGACCAATCGTAACATCAACCCGTTCGCCTAACGTATCTGAAACCTTGATGTATGTAATTTTGAACCTAAATTGAGTTGACTGACTTGCCAGTTGTAATCATATCGTCCTGGTATCTCAGCTTTACAAAAATATCACTAAACCTTTGTGCCAAATTTGAAATGAAATATTTTAAAAAAGCCGGCGGGGGTTTTAAATTACCGTCTTGGTGTCTTTCATTATAAAAAGAATCTCTCATCATTCGAGTTTCATATCAGAGTATTGAAAGAGTTTTCAAGAACGAATCTGTCTTGGAGAATACTTGTTGCTTTTATATCCATGTTAAATTTTAACAATGTACATTTTTCTATATGTTATTTTAGGGGTTTAAGATTTTGGTTTTATCAGAAGCACTGTAAAACCTTTAAAATTTTTTATTTATATAAACAAATAACAAAAACAATACTATTAAAATTATTATTAAAAAATCATACAAAAAAATCAAAATAATAACATAATGATAATCTGTCAGTTGTACGATAAAAACACATTTAAACCTAAAAGATATTAGTTTTCGATATATTGCATACAAACCTTTTTTTTTCTTCAAATTTAGTATTTTTACCTTAAAACTTTTTCATCTTGGTATTTTAAATTTTCCTAAAATTTGTATGCAAAATTACAATCTTCAATTTATTTCATACCCCCAAAATTTGTTTTCTTTCTTACCGTAATCCTAACCTTAACCCTGCCCCTCACCATTTTCATTCAAATCTCTTCCAAACCTTCTCAACATATTTTAACATAGCTTCACCTACCACTCCAAGTCCTTTAACTATCCTACCGCATCCACCCCCATCTCTTACTCTCTGAATAGCCATCTTAAGAGATGTTGATCTAAAGCCCCATTAGTCCCCTTATCTGCTCCTACCGATTCGGGCCTGACCCCCAAGGACACACGACTGACGAACAAACATACGCTTGAAATCTCTGAGGCCTGGGGCCTACTCATAAACCTGTCTGGCGAATGATTAGCTGTGAGCACGACTGGAGGCATCGTCATTAAAGAAAGGGACAAAAATGTCCTGGAAAGCGCTCGGATGGGGGACACGGGAAGGGGAAAAAAATTGATCGAAATACTCACCCCTCCCTCAAAACATTACCACTCACTTCAACCAATAGAATTTTTATTACCATTGAAAGATCCCGGGAATACGATTCTTTGCTGGAGATAAACAATGTTATCGATGAAGATGTTGTTTTATAATAAACATAATTATATAGAATAGAATTGAAATGCGTATAATTCAATATAAAATATAACAAAATTGTCAAGAATGTCATTGTAAAATTTTGAAAAATGAATAGTTCTTTTTTGATTAATAATAATAATTTAAAAAATAACTGTAAGAACACATAGCCGCCATGTCCCGTCCTGGACTAATAGAAATAAACACATCGATCTCATCTCAAATAGAAACTTATGCTCATATTAATATCAATCGATGTAAAAAAAAAGTTGTAAAATTTAATATGGATTGATCGTTTAATGGCGCTATGAGATGGATTGAAAATATCATAAGGCATAAATGTCATGGAATTTTATGTGACAAAATGAAAAAAAATAGTTTAACTGGCATGTGTAATGAACCCCTGGCCTTGATATAATTTATCCCATCTGTTGCACACGATCTTTCTATGGAGAAGATTATTGCGCCCTACACTTATCTATTGTTTAGTTTAGTCCTTCATTCTTATTAGAGTTTTAAAGGTTGATAAAATGTTGATTTTCCTGGTTTCTTCAGGCAACCCATTTCACGCCAGAATTCCGGAACGTGAAGAACAAAAAGTTTTATGCGTTTGTTCTTATATACAGAAAAGAATGTGTGTTTTTATCCTTAGTCTATCTGAGGGTTGTATTAAGTTATCTTTGTGTTGTTTTCTAAATTAGAATTAATTGCTTTATGTATAATTACTACTTCACTCTTAGTTCTTCTATCATCTAGTCGTTCAAGGTTTAATCATTTAAACAATGGATTTATTCTTGTCAGATTTGAATATTCTAGAGTAACGAATCTGGCAGCTGTTTTCAAACGAAATATAAAATGTTATTAGGTAATTTAACGAATGTCGTATTACAGATGCTATAATATTTTGAATCTAAATCTTTTTATTACAATCGTTTTATTAATTTGGAGACCCCAAAAATAGCATATATTATATTTATCAGAATTGGACGACTATAGGTCTATGTTTAAAAAGGTAAACCTAAATACTAAATCAATTATAAAACTTGTTTTCACTTGCTACATTTTTCCGTAAAAACGTTCTATTTGGCTTTAGTACATTGACTTTTAAAACTAAAATTGTATAAATTTCATAGTAGTTTTTTTAGAGACATTGAAAATATCATAAGTGCTCTGTTGAGGTACTTTATGAACACTGCCCATTGCGGCTTATCTCCGCCATTTCTACATTAATTAATATACTACAGACAAGACGCGACGATTGTTGGCTTAGTATTGCGTGTATAGGAATTGCTCTGTGCGGCAGCTTCCTTTCCGCCAGCTAATATTGACCAAGTCTTTCACATTTCCGGTTTCGTCTTCTGACGGAGAACATCGTCCGTGCATTGAGTTACTTCCCATGGTTCCAGTCGATATTTGGCCTCTGGTAAGGTCAGCGCTACAAAGAGACAAAAAGAAAACAAAAATCATAAAAAATTTTCATCTTCTATGTAAGAGTGTTTAGATTTATTTTCCTCTCTATCCAACATTTGTTTTTATTGCCAATTAACCATTTTTATACAGCCGACCATTATCTACGGCATTTTAAATCCCATCCTCCTCTGTTTTTTTATATTACAGACTACGAGTCACTGATAAGCATTTTTTGTTTCTTTCTCTAATTTGCATGTAAGTTTATTTAATTAAAAATAAATAGAAATTACACACGTATACCCTAAAAGGTTTGGTACGCTACAACATGGCCCGCATGTATTTTTTAAGTTTATTTGATTATATTAATTAGAATACTCCTTTGTATTGTAGTATGAAGACAAAGAAACTGTCCATTCCTTTTAGAAATTTTACTTAATATGAATAACATATGTTTACTTACAGTCTGTAAGTGCCAGTGATCCTTCTGATTTGAATATATTTTTTCCGGCGTCTAATGAAAAATTTGTTGTATAGCCTTTTCCTAATGTAACAATTTCTATGTAAATACGTTGATGTTATTTTCGTCGCTTTAAAGTGTATTTCAGTTTTTTAAAACTAATAGTAATTTCATGTTGATCACAAACATTTAAAAATAGTGCTCGCCTTACTTGTCACTTTAATTTGTTTTTATATCATTTCAAAATTATTAAGTAGATCTAAGTCTTAAACATTTTATGACTTATTGGTTTTCAGAGATAAAAGAAATCATTTAAAACGATTTTAAGCAGTGTTATAGTGCTACCTAACAATTACTCTTACATCTTGTATATTTTTGAAACATAATTTCACTTTTCTGAGTATAAACCGGAAATGTATTAGTTTAAATCACACAGTAATTGATTTAATCTTAAAAGACTTCCTTTCTGCACTTATTTCAATCCTGTGCATGCGGTTGTTTACATACCGTATGTTTTTAAGACACGTAACCCTTTCACCCGACGCGCTGTGGGCAGTCTCATTGAACTGACGTGGAAAGTTCCTTGAGTCAGAAAGCTGTGTGATGGCCTGGAACTGTGTTTGGGAAGTGAGTCAAGAGGAAATAAACATGTTTAAAATAAAACAACATCTACATCCGTCTGCTTTTATTAATTCTTGTTGATTGGCAAGGAAGGGTAAGAAAAGTATTTCAGCAGCAAATGTTAAATCTATGAGTGTACTACGTACGACACAAGCCTTGTCATTACGCATGCAACATTCTGCAGACTTAATAAATAATCATTTGCTTATTTGTTGTAAATATAAAAAATCATAGAGAGTATAGGGAGACGGGAAGAATAATAAGAGACATTAAAATAATATGTTAGTGATGCTTAAGTTCTATGGGTAATTCTCCTACAATATTCCTACACTTGCGAATAACTTGACACGTAGAATAACAAACCATCATTAATTATAGTCAATGCCACAATGATTACTACTGATTGATATTTAAGTCATTTTTTTAAAACAAACTTTTATACATTTTCTCAACGGCCCTTATATAGTTTACTTACCATTAAAAAAATAGCAGCTACCTCAGTCACGAGCTTTTTTAGACGGAGAGTAAAAGAAGATATTTCTACTTTTGTGTTGAGGATTTTGAGCATGGACCAGGAAGATTGTTCCACGGGGCTTCAGCCATTAGGATTCCGAGATTACGACGGCAAGCGTAGTCTGTATAGAAACTTTTTGTTCTGTTTTTTTCTGTGCAAAAAATAAGTAAAATAATACGCGTTTCTTAAAGGCTTCCCTTGTTCCTAAACTTTTTATGGGGATAAATACAGATTAAAATGTATGTGATGAAAACTTTTGGAAATTATTACAAATACTGAAGAGCTGACCGAAAAAAACAAGTATTTACAGTTACACAAAGCTGATTAGGATACATACGTGGATAGTCGGTAGTTTTATTAATTTAATTTTATTTTAAACATTATTTTGTTAATTACAAATGTACGGGTGTGAAAAAGAAGCTGAGATACCAATTAAAATGGACAAAGAATTGATAGGAAATACATAATTCATTAAAACAACGAAGGAAAATTTGGCTATTAAAGACATTTTCCTTTTACACTTCTTCTCTTAAAATGTATTAAAAAGTATAAAATGACATGTATTTCAATATACAGTGGCACCTCGAGATACTAAATTAAGTCAATCCGGGTCGGCTTTCGTATCATGGAATTTTCCTAAGTCCAATTAAGTTTTACATGTAAAATGCCTAATACGTGCTAAGCGACATAGAAACAGCACTAATCTTAGAAATATCATGGAAAACCAGATACAAATAAATTAGGTTTCTTTCAATAATTAAAAGTACTCGTTATAAAACTATACATAACAATAAAATAATTAAAACATAATTAATTGAATTTTAAAAAATAAGTGCATACATCTGAAGCCTTACCTTACGAATGAACTGATGTGAAGAAGTGTCGGAGTCGGTGCTAGGGGAGTAGAGCGTATGGCAGAAAACACTACGGCACCACTTATGAAACACATAACCTTATAAAAATAATCATGGCATAAAAAATTTGCATACTTAAATGCTAAATTATCACGTATATTTAGTACAACTGTACAATAAAAAGACCGTACATACGTACGTACAATATAATTTATTTAAACTATTTTTGTTGTCGTTGTTGTTTTAACTAAAGAGAAATAATAACATTTTCTTTTGTGCTTTCAAATTTCCGTTTCACTATTGAAATTCTTTGCCTTAATTCCAAAACTAACTTTTTTTTTACTAATTGTGTCTTAACAAAATATTGATTCAAGGAAGCGTATGGAATAATTGCCCGCTTTTTACAATATATCTGAAATGAGTCAGGCAAATGTCCTTGAACTTTGCAAAAATACAACCTGTTTGAACCTTTTTATTCCCATAATGCCCACTGTTGTCAGCTGAACATTTTTCTTAACTGGGATGTCTTTGTGTATCTAGGAACAAAATATTTTTGGGGTGGCCTTTTGTATCTTGAATTTTTCGTAACTTGAGCATTTGCACCTTGAAATTAAACTGTAATTGCATTCAAAGACCATTGCAATATTGTCTCATTGAATATCTTGGATGTAAAAACACTATTATTCAAATATGCATTTCGCAAAAACACAGCGTAACTAAAGAAGTTCAATTATCAGCTTTCATCATCGACATGGTATAGAATAGCTAACAACGAATCCAGCCACCTTTTCTCGTAGACACACATCTGTATTAATATCAACCGTTTTGGGTTCGTGGAACATTGCGTTTGTTGTATGAAGCAAGTGTGATAGATTGATTTGCAGACTCGAGAATGTCTATACTTATTGAGATTCCCGGGGAAATCCCTTTGGGACATTCAAATATGTTTTGTTGAAGGGGAATTCCGCGTCTTTACCAGACTTAGCAATGACGAAATTTCAGCTGGGGTCTTTCATCAAATAAGCATTCATAAAATCATAAGTTTTTGTCCGCAAAGAGCTTACTGTAATTCAGTGACGTAGCTAGGGGAGGGGGCCCAATTCGAAAGTCCCCGGGCCCTCACTTGGTGAGGTCTCCCAATGGAGTGACTGAATTATTATTTTTTTTATTTTTTTTTTTTTTTTTTTTTTTTTTTTTTGCATTTGACATTACGCCAACACCATGTATGCAGGGACCCCTGAAAAGGGCAAGCCCTCAGAGTCCCATAATCCACAACTACGCCACTGTTGTAATTTTTTTTGTTGTGAAAACAGAGACAAATGCGTTTATTAAGACTTTTGTTTTACTCACTTGTTTTATATTATAATATTTTAAAAGCATGCCTCTGTAAAATGTTACACAGTTTTTGTTTTGCTCAGTTAAAAAGGTTAATATAAGAAAAGAACAAAAGATACAATTTAAACATTATATTTATATGTTTTTATTATATAAACACTTCGAGAAATCGTTTGTTGACATGTAAAAGAGAAAGTTCCTTAAAATTACTAGAATACGGAGTTACAAATGTTTTCAAGGATTTCATTTGAGGAAACCAAGGGAATTTAAAAAGGAATGTGATATTTACATTACTAAAATCTTTATAAAGTGAAACCTAAAATTTGGATTTAAGGAGAACTAATTCTGTATATCCTTCATATGATTTCAGTCGGATCCATATAAGTTTAAACAATATCCCTTCCATGACATTAGCACTGATGGATTCTTAATATGTGTTCTACATGAACGTTTTTACTAATTAGTTTTTCTACTTGTAACATAGAAACTCACTCACTGCCTTCACAGTAGGACGTTATATATATTACTTTAATTATACAAAAGATTCATTTTTGCCAAATGAACATATTGCCATCAAAAAGTTTCTATATACATTACCTATTTAACGCATAGATAATCATTAAAACAAGTAAGAAAAACGCGAATGAGTATCGAAAAGCAATTTCCTACATAGAATTTCCTTCCTTTCATTCTAGGGAAGTCATTCTAGATTACATTAATTTCCCATGGAAAAACTGCACCATTAAAAGTCATTCCAAATCAATAATTCTGAAAGTATCCAAACAATTGCCATCTACAAATTACTGCTAAAATTACGAGAGTCGAACGAAAAGAGAGTTTTGAACTTTTTTTCCTCCTACAGGGTTCTAAATATCATTAACTATGGTTTGGCATTTGTTTCAACCCGATAGCTGTTATGGTTGCCGAAAAATTGACAAAATACTGAAATGTTTTGGTTTTTTAAAAATTATTTTACAAGAAATCCATTAAACCTTTTCGTTATTTTTTTGGCCCATGCACATTCTTTGGACCTTCTAAACATATTTGCAACAAACCTGAACTCTCTATCTGGTATGGTACAGGAGGAGTTGCTCTTCAAAGCTCGAAAACACAGGCGGACATTTCAAATATATAAACGCAATTCTTCTCAAGTAAATTACGTTAAAAATCAATTTTGGTCATTTGCGAAAAAATGCCATCTTCTACAACTGTTGAATTTTAAAAATTTCCTTAGTTAATTATACAAGCTTTTTAAAGTGTATATTGCGAAACGATTTTGAAAAAAATAATTATTAAATATATTTTTAAAACCATCAATTTAATACAGACACGCAACCACTCACACCATTCATCCAATTTTAAAATAATTTACAGTAATTAGTGCTGTCTGCTTGACTCCTTGATTGCGTGCCGAAAAAATTTTGGATCGATTTTTAACCCAACTCCTATTAAAGCTAGCTAGCTGAAATTTTGCACGCAGACAGCTGGTGCCGATGATAAAAATGATGTATCAAATATAAGATCGATCGAATGTACTATAATTAAATTATTGAATTTTAAGATTATTTTTTTAATCTCTATGTATCATGTTAATTTTTGAGATAGAGTGTCGTGATGCGTATTAAATTGAACAACCTTTCTTGTCGCGAAATAAGGTGCGTATTATATTGACAATACTTTTGGGATTGTCTTGCGGTGCGTATTATAATGAACATCCTTATAGTAATGTCTCGATTATAAAGGTTTTACAGTTAAAAAACCTTGTTTTTTAAACATGTTTTTTATTACTGCTGAGGACGTGCTTTGAAAAAAAATGAATTCGCTTTATGTTCGACGAACTACTACTTTTTAAATTCCCATTAATCAAATAGGTGGATGGTGATGCATACAGAGGGGTGTCAGGGTTTTCTCTTTCTTGACTCCAAATTGTAAGTGACTTCTCTCGCCCTTCTTCTTAATAGTCTTTGGCTTGTGCTCTTTTCAAAATGTATTTGATCCGCCCCATTTTAATAAAACAAAACACGGCTTTAAAATCAAATAACCGTTTTCAATAGAGGCACGTCCAAGATATAACCTATGTATTTTCCATTTCCCTTTTCACACATGTTTTCAATTCGGAAATAGACAGTTCTATTCGTAAAGCGTGTATTTCGGGCTATAAATAGCTAAGATGAAAGAGCCAGCATGATAGGCAGTGAATGGCGCTCAGTTTGAACTCTTGTGTTTTCAATAAAGCAATCTATCCCGGGTACAATCGTGTAACAGGGAGATCAAAGGGCGTCACATATATGACGTGGTGAGGTCCAAGCGGTATTTTAAGGAAAAGACAGTATTGAAATAAGATATTATTTACCCTGTCATTATTAAACTTTCTCTATAATCCCATGCCATGATATGGCAAGTGTTGATATTCGTTCAGTCAATAGATCTTCCAAAATAAAAGAAATGTATGTTATTGAAGTTACAGTTTATCATTTTAAAATTCACTTGCATTCTTTGGCTTCTTTTTTATTCCCCATATTTATCCAATTCGCAATCCACATGTTCTCTGTCTGTCTGCTAGGAATCTTTATAGCTAAATTAAACACACTTCTTGGTATGTCAAACTATTTTTGAATATCTTCAACCCCCNNNNAAAAAACCTAAAGTACGCCACACTTTGGAAACATTTTTAAAAATTAAACCTTATTAAAATATTTAATTCAATACTTAAAGTGCACTTCAACATTCAACTGTATTAAAATATAACAATTCCAAATAAAAGTAGGAATGTACTGGATTCAAAATATTGAAATCCAGCCGGAGCCTGATTTATGAAGTGAAATCCGGCCTGAACTGGAGTAAGTTTTGTTAAAATGGCTGGATTCATATTTTTCCAGCCATAATGAATGTATATAAATTAGGGCTCCACCAGCTAGCCCGATTTATGAAGTGAAATCGTTCCGGAACCGAAGCCTTAGCTGGATTTGTAAAATAACCTGATTCCGAATTTGCCACAGCTGGAGCCGAAATCCGGTAGATACCTGACCTACTTAAAAGAACCATCAGATTGTTAAAATCAATTTAATAGTAAAATACTTTATTGTCAACAGTTGTCACAGTTATTTAGTTAAACAGTTATTCAATCCAGATCGAATTGGAAAACAAAAAATGCAAAAAATAGACTTGACAATTAATTAATACACATAATTGATTTGTTACCCTTTCATTTAAATTGGGTGAGGTTAAGTTTTAGATAATCCTCCGATTATGCAAGATATTGACACCGGATAAGAAGTAGTTTATCAAAATTTGACCTCATCAAGTGATTGAATAATAAAATGAAATAAAACAATAATTTGACTTAAAAATATTAGATTGACAAATTATATGAACAATTCTTGTTTTATATTGAATCTGTTTATTATTATGATCCTGTGAATTATGTTTAATTCAAAACTATTCTCTGTACATCATCTACCATTGTGAAGTGACGTGTTCATCCATAGTTACGACTGACATCAATCTTTCACAATCATCGTTTCCTGGAAAGATAACTGCAAACAGATCAAGTCGTCCTCATATAGCCACTCAACAGTCTCTGTATGTGCTTTTTCTCTTTTGGCAATAACTGCCATGGGGTCTTTTTGTCTTTTAGAAGTGATTCTCAAACGACGGAAACGAGTTGATTCTTGAACAGTTTGGGTGGGCACATTCGCTTGAACCTAAGCTCTGTGTTATCCTTCATATTTCTTCAATATTGTTTGTGATGCAAAATATAAGTGACATACTTTGCAAATTCGATCAAGAAAGCCGGTCTGCAAAGGCTGACAATAAAGACCATGTGGTTTACTTTAAAAACTCCTGTCGATCTCGGCATAGTGTTATTAAATTTGAGAGTTTAAGCCACAAACAAGGAAGGAAACTTATGAGAATCTGCATCAACACTTTTGGAAGCTTTAAGTCCATCAGTTGTTTGGTTAATTGTGATTAGATGAGGAAAGAATCTCGCAGGAAAACGTTGAAATGTGAGCTTCTTTCTTTGTCGCAACATTTTATTTCCTGATATTTTACAATTTGAGTAACATATTGGCTGGTGCGAACATGATTCTCAAACCATTTCTGATACTTCCATATCAGTCCTGCAGGATCCAATTCAGATGTTTGAACAACACATTCAGTAGATAAGGGTTTAGTGTTATTTTCACATAAAACTAATTTAAGTGTTTCAGAAAATTTTGAAAATTATTTTTAATACTATTTAAATTATGCTGAAAAATGTAAAAAAAACAAAAACAACAACAACAAATAAACTAAATACGTAATTAAATGGGGGGCGTCACACATGGCCTGACCCACTTCCCCCCTATCATAAAAAGTCACACTTTCTTACACCCCCTGCTCCCTCCCTTGGAGCGTGAAGTACTTTATGGTCGCCCCCTTCGCAAGAAAGATGAAACATGGTACAGATGCTGAGCTTCATTAATTAAGGATTCCGGTCATCAGTCGAATAAGTTGTCATAAAGAAACCAAATAAGTCCCAGCGAAGAAAGTTTATACACATTCTAATTCTTTTTAAAAAAATTTTGCTTAAAAAAAACACACAAACTTGTTGCCGAATGACTTCTTAGATTACATTTACTGTAATGACCTAGTGATTGATATTTTCTTTTTTTTGGTTCAAAATTTCAAATTTCTTGAGTTTTATTTTTTAGGTTATGAATATTGATAATTTATAACTAGGTTTGATCAAAACAGATTTAAGATATGTGTTATAAATAACAGCGAAAATCTGAAATCTCTTAATGTAAGGAAAGATGTTATAACTTTAATATATATATTTGTTGCTTTTATTATTCCCTTTTGAGATTGAAAGAAAACTACTTATACTTAAACGTTTTTAGTTATCAAAATCTCCGGGCTTGGAAACTATAACAAGATTTATCAGGATTTAAGCATTACTTTTGGGTTGGGATTTTTTATATAGGGCGACGTAATTTCACTGAGAATTCTTCTCTAAACGTATCTAATCTGCACTAATGTTTACTTAGCTATAAGAATCAGATCTCTTTTCCGAGTTTCAGAAATGTACAGGGGCTTTTCTTTTCATATCACTGCGTGAATTTAAAAAAATAATGACAACACCGGTAAAATAAATTTATTTAGATATGACGAAAACAAATTGAGGGCTCCAAAAAGAAATGATATAAATAAAACTGACTGAGATGCTAAGAGCAATTAATGGTAACTGCAGAGATACTATTTTATAGTAATCTTAAGAAATGAATGAAATCAGGAAGTGATGTATGAAGTTTTGTGATACTATATACAAGCAGCTTGAATACATGATTTATATCTCACATCATGATTAAAATAAATAAGAAAATACAAGACAACACACACACACAACACACAAACGCCCGCTAGTTAAAAAAACAACAAAAACGCAAACTAATAATATTTTAATAACATGTCTACTCATATTGTCAGCACCAAAGTGAATAAAGGTACACAGAATAATCCACTTTTCTAACAATAGGATGGCGGTAGTTGACTAGTTTGTGATAATGAGATATAATCATTTTATTTCAGTCTTCCATGCTGTAGGAAGTGACGTCACATTCTGTCCGCGCAGCCTCTACGACTGCGACAGTCTGGAGGCAAGACTTCACTCCTCTGCTGACGTCATCATCACGCCCGAATTCATGACGTCATCGCACGAAGAGAGTTACATCGATGAGATATGCAAGTGAGTTATCGCCGCTAGTCAGCTAATTTTCTACTCTTTGTTTTCACACTGTGTCTTAATAAAAATACAAGATTTCAGTGTTAGATAATGGGAAGCAAAGCTTCTAGAAAGTGTGACGACCCAAACAAAGCATTATAATCTAGTCTAATAATTATAATTGATAAACACATCTATGCATTTGTATATTTTGTATTTAACGTGTAACAAAAGTAAAAGTGTAATTTCATAAAGAGAAATACCGATTACAACATATGAATATCTCAATTTAAATTCTAACAGTTAATCTACGTGAGTTGATTTAATTATAAAGAAAAAATATTTTAATGTACTTTTTACTTCAGTAAGTGATTTAAGTTGAAATTATTTCCATATATATATATATACAACTCAGGTTTCACTCGTCAAAAATGACGGAAGTTTTCAAAATATATATATTTCAGCCTATGGCGGATTAAGGGGGGGGGGGCTGAACGGGCTAAAGCCACGGGCCCCCGACGGTTTAGGGGCCCCCAAACTTTTTATATTTTATAATAAAAGTGTACAAAAATTTGCACGAACCCTTGAAAATATAATAAATTAATAAATTAATAAATACTATCTATACAACTTATCGCGTTCAGACATGATAGTATTGACAGTACCTAATAATCGAAAAACTTTAATTGATTCACTTCGCATGATATAAAATATAGTTTATATTTTTTAAATTTCCCATTTTCCAGAAGTTCCGCTGGCCGAGTGGGCATAGCACATGCTTGGGGTGCTACCGGTGTCGGGTACCATTCCCAGCACGGGCAAATATTTTTTTCTTTTCACACTCAATTATAACTACCGCGAACACATCAAACAGTTATTTCTTCGTGTTCGTTTTTTTTTTCATTATTAAAATTTAGTTACAGTCTTATATTAGCTGTTAACAATCATATTATTTTAAGAATGCTGGCTGGATAGGGCCCCCGTTTGATTGCAGCCCGGGGCACCGTGCAGTCTTAATCCGCCCCTGATTTCAGCTACAATCTATTCATTTTGTACAAATGTTGATCAGAACAGGAAAAAAAATAGTCTATACATTTTTCATTTATGTTATCAATTTTTGTTTTGTTAATTTATTTCCAAATTTTACTATTTCATACCGATGTTCGAAAAGAATTATTTTTGGGGCAGTAATTTGGTGCGCTGCCTTCTAATATTAGTAGAGTCACCGACGGGCGTACATTGCAAATTATTTAAATTGATGCTTTTGTTAAATTTTTATTCTCGACTGTCTGAGTGGAATCTTGAAATTTCTTTTCCTTCCACATATTGCGTCTCAGTGCGGTGCGCTTAGGCTGACGTGGTGTGGGTGCGCATACTACACCGTATATAATATCTATAGACTGTGTCTTATTGCTTGCTCTAGTTTCTGGCGAATTATGTAAAGATCTAAAGATCTAGATTATTATATTTATATTTTTAAGTTTTAGTACCAATTCGTGTTTCAAAATTAACATGTGGCTAGAATTGAGTGCATTCAATTGAAAATTGCTTTATGCATTGGTTTGTTACAATTCCCATTACATCATCTGATAACATATACTTTGTCCAAAAATAAAGCTGCTGAATTAATGATTTAATTATTTTTTAACGATTAATCGACTTATCACTTACAAATTATAGGAAGTCAAAAAGTAAAAAAATAAAAATAAATAATAAATTTCATGAACACCGATATCCGATAATTTCATTCCTTGCCAATACCTTTTTGTGCATACCAGTTACGTCAGTTCAATGTGAATGATTGGTCAGCTCGGCTGCTATATTGACAATTAGACCCGCTCATCACTTGAACGAAATAGAGTTACACTTCTCTTGTTGCGTAGTTTAAAAGCTGACATAAAAAATGAGACAATCCATGTTAATTTTGATTTTCAACAAGAAAGTTTAATAAGTTTTACTTGGCTGATGACATTATAAATATTAATGTTTGGCTTTAATCGAATTTAATGTTTAATTAAACGTTAATTTTTCAAAAGTTAACTATAAGATTTAAATTAATCGTCAACAGCCGTATCTGAAATCTAACCTGTGCTATATACCTACTAAGAATTTTGTAGAATTCCTAAACGTTAAGAAGTCATATTTAACGTTATTTATTGCATCTGTGACATGTTTATGATCTTTACATAAGGACTTTTGATATATCAATTCCATGACTAATGATACATAAATTTAGTCACTCATGAAATCAAAATGTTAGGTTTCTTTTTATCAAGATTCTTGTAAATTTTAAAGTAGAATTTTAGAAATCATTATTAAGACCTCAGAGCAAAAGACATTTGGAGTGTAGAAACTTTGACATAACAAATTTAATGTTTCTGATAGAACATTAAAATATAATTAAAAAACATATTATATACTTAAGCGTATTAGCTTCTTCGAGGAACATTTAACGATGAAGCACACTCTGATTTAGATTATTAATCTGAAACGTTTGCGCACGTAGATTGCTGTTTACTTAACGAAATCGAACCCCAAAAAGCATCGTGTAGAGAAGTGTAAATACAATTAATAGCCAGAAATCGTTGACTCAATTTAATACCGATAAAAATAAAGTTAAGATTTAAATTAAATTAATAAGTTTTTTTATTAATAATTCGTGTTAACCTCATCTCTAAAATCTTAACGGTTAAAAAAATGTCCTCAATTTCTGGGAACATTTTCTAAATATTGGGTCTAAATGTCAAATTATTTTAGTATCTTTTGAGACTGAATATCTGTCCTTAACTCTCTTTGACTGTTTTAGTCTATGTCTGTCTATATACAAACACAAACAAACCATCACATCTCGTGTACACACACACACACACACACACACACACCCTCTCTCTCTCTCGCTCTGCATATATATAAATATATCTTTAAAATGTTTTTCATCTTTAATCTGTAAGTTAGTGTTATTATAAATTCACAAGCGATGATTTTTTTTACTTCTTCTAAATTTAAGGGAAAAAAAACAAAAACAAAAAAAATTAATTCAAGTATTTACTAGTGTTGAAACGTGCACAATATTTCGAAATTTTATGTTTTTAGTATTACAATCTCAATGTCAGCATCAGCAACTCTATAATTTTAGATCATGCTATGATTATTTTAAAAAAACCAAACCATTACCTTATCAAAGGTTTAAGGAATAAGTGTACACATTTTTGCAAATGTTTTTCCTCTTATGTGTTAAGTGTTCTTTTACCTTATGGAATCTATCAAATCAATTACAAGCTTTTCACTAGAGCTCAATCACATGACGCATTTCTTCAGAGCAATGTAGTAAAATTATATTTTAAAACATTTGTTCTAAACAATAATATGATATAATATCTAAAATCACCCATTATTGTAAATAGATTCTATCTCTGAAGTAAAAGAGATCAGAACGACGCAAATAGAGCAAAAACAAAATATCTTTTTAAAATAAATATTTTTCTATTTTTGTTATTTTGTTTGTTATCTTGTTGCCCATATTTAAAAGTTATCAAAGCGAAAACTGTAAAACTTCTCCTCACTAATTTATTAGTTTGTCATAATGTGTTTTTAAATCATGAATTCCCTGACTCACAGTCGTTACTAACAATAAATCTCCGGCCACTTACGTAAGTACGTACACTGAGACCCAAGAATTTCCTTTTTACTAAACAAACGCCAGACAGACTGCACCCGGCTATTCCCACACCGATTTTCCACTATTGGCGCTAATTAAAACCGCCGGGGCCACTTTCTCCCCCGACCTACTTCATCTAGGCCCCCCCCCCATAGAGACGTTCCCCGTTGTGTCACGACACACAAAAGGGCGTGTCTTAACTTTCCGTCTAACCGTGCTGACGTTAATGGGCCGTGGGTACCGAAATGGAGATCTGATCTTTGGACGCGCCTCTCAAATAACAAATACCCTCTAAACAAGATTGGCTCTCAAATAACAAATACCCTCTAAACAAGATTGGCTCTCAAATAACAAATACCCTCTAAACAAGATTGGCTCTCCCATTTAAAATGTTTTTAACGGATTTTTGTTTCCATCGCAGAATCTAGAATAAAATAATTGTGTGGGACGTTTTTGATTATACTCATTTCATTTATCGCCTTATCTGCGAAGTTAATGTTCTCGCTAGGAGCACAGGGTATACACCGCCTTGCTAGAAGTGTAATGATCCCTCGCAATTTTTGTTTTGTTTTTACTTCATGTTTTTGTTGAATTTTGTAAGGACATGTATGGCAACTGTCCGTCAACGAAAAACGATAAATTTATTTTTATTATTTGCAGCTCTTGGTGTGGCAGATGAGACAAATCCTTGAGTGGCAGTCTCTTCTGCATTTTACACACACGAATGTAGTTGGGCAGTGTTGCCTGGCCTTTCTGCTCGCTCTTTTTCCAACTGCTTATTCCCTAGATTCCTCCTCTGCTCTTAGTGATCCTTCTTTCACTATAGCCCACCATGTGGTCCTATCCTCAGCCAGGTTTTCCCAGTTGTGTATGTCAATGTTGGCTGCTTTCATGTCTCTCCTGCATATATCCGTGTATCTGAGACATGGCTGACCAACCGACCTTTTCCCTGTTGCCAGCTCGCTGTATAGCAAATCTTTGGGTATGCGACCAGTTTGCATTCTCTTGACGTGTCCAAGCCAGCGGAGGCGTCTTTGGCTTAATATGGCTGGAATGCTGCTCATGCTTGCTTGAGCCAGGACCTCTGTGTTGGGGACTTTCTCTTGCCATTTGATGTAAGGACATAGTCTTCCATTAAAATCTGATATATTAATTCATTGTACAATTTAGTTTTGTAAAAATAGCTACTTGTTTAGGACCCCTCAAAGGAAAGGATGGGGGGGGGGGAATGAAATAATATTTATAACGTCAAAAATGTCTTTAATAAAAGTATATCTAAAAGTTCACAAAGGACAAAGAAGTTAAGAAGAGACTGTTAAGTTTATTGCTAAAAATCCATCAAATGTGTGGAAGTTAGTTACAAATTAATCGAATAGATATTACAGATTTGTCAATTATTCAACACCAATCTACTTCATAACTGTTTGCACAAACACACATGTGGTTCTTAAGATGCGCTTTCAGTACGTCTTCATACAGCTTGATTGACGTGAAGGTATCGACAACGTCATGTCATCAATGCTCCTCTTCTCTTTGGTTTGGTATAATCTGGTATCTCTTTTGTCTGTCAAGTTCTTCGCCAAACATCTCAGCAATGAAGCCCTGTCTCATCTCGCTTTAATATTTCGCCTAACAATCATCGCATGATTGGCAGCTGGCAATTAATTTTTTTAATGGGGGAGGGGTTAAAAATGTTTGTCATTTAATGATATAAACGTAAAATTAAACGATAAACATGGACTAAAAATGTTTGATAATTCATTTTTTATTGGTCAAAAACATCATTTTCGCTCCTCTTGAGCGTTGCCAGTTCGGATTCAAGCTCTTTTTTAACACTCTGAAATAATTTCTTTCCTGTCAATCCTACCAACATCCAATCCATGTTTTCTTGGCTAAATCATGACAACCACTATTGATAAGACAGCATCATCATCATCCATAAAACTGTTAAGGATTTTCTATTACACTTATTTTTTTAGTATGCATTTTTCTATATTTTCGTTTCCCAATAGTCTATATGCGCAACAAACCCTAAAACTATAAAAGTGCATTTAGACATCACATTTTAACCTTAAATGCACCAATGAAAAGATATCTGATATTACAATGGTTGTGGCCGTTGACCGGTTGTTATTTAAGAGAAAATATAAAATAAAACACAATTTCTTAAAACCTTTGCTCGCGTGCTTTAGAAAATTGATGTCTGAATTCAAATAATCGAGATTGTGTATTTCGTTTTAAATGTTATTTCACTCAGCTATCTTATTTTTGTCTTTGTTTTTTTTTTTTAAAATGATCTTTTGTGGTCTTGTTTCGCTACCAATGCATTTATTTAATACAGCACGCTCTCTCTCTTTAACATCGACGTGGCTTTTAAGCGGTTAATAAAACAATTTCATTCCAGAAGGCATGCCTAACCTAACACAGTTTGTTTGTGTAACAAATATAATGTTCAAACTATATATCAGGCAGACTTTCTATACTTTTGTATTTTTAAAAATATTGTTTTTTAGTAAAGACTCTATACTTGTACATGTTATTTTCTAATACTGTAATGTTTGCATCAAAAAATATAACCAGAATGCGATTAACAGTCATTCTAAATACGATGAGCACATTATCCCGCTAAGATTTTTTCCCCAACTCTAAAGCCTCGGTCTTCAATACATTTCCCCACACGCAATTCAAAGATTTCAGAAATTTCTTAACTTTAATGTGATGACGCCTAGGATTATGGGGAACTTAATGGGATGTAAGCCGGAAAATGTCCGGATTCCTCCCCCCCCCCCCAAGAAGTGTTATTTCAAACAATTTTATTGGTTTAAAAAAAATAAAATAATATTCAGACCTTTATGCTATTGAAAATAAGGCGATGTAATCCTTTTGAAACTTAATTTAATTTACACCAAACATATATCTCAATGATTTTTAGATGCGTTACAATACATAGACATGGACCACATGCCTTGGTGCCATACTGTTCTATTGTTAAGAGTTTATAGTCTCATGATCAAACAAATTGATGAGGAAGAAATGAGACCTAGAGTAAGAATGGAACATTAAATAATACATTTCTTCAAACCCGACCTCTTCAAGAATTGTATAATGCCTGCTTGTTAAGAAAAAATCATAATGCAAAAGAAAAAAAAAAGATTTGATATAAATAATTCCCAGACCCACCAACCACAACCCCACAAAAACAAAACAAAACAACAACAAAAAAAAAAAATAAAAAAATAAAAATAAACGCGAGAACCTCTGCCACCTGACCTATTTTTATTACTTTTCTTTATTATTTCCACCAATTTCTAGGTCTAACTTTACATCACTTACCAACAACTCTTGAAAGAAAATCTACATGCACAGAGTTAATGTGGTAGATATTTTAACGCCAAATAAAGGACACACATTTCGCTTTCTTTTTATTGTTACAAATATAACATAATTACAACAGCAAGTGATCAATCTGAAGGTGATTACTCTCTTATCTTTGAACAATAGGATCCATGATCTCATAAAAAAGGGTAAATTCAAAACAACTGAATGATGGCATGTTAGTCTACAGAAATGTCTAGGTTTTTGGTTTCGAAACAGATGAATCGTTCCGGTAAAACACAAAACAAAAATGCAGCAACTTTCTTTAAATATCAATGTACACTAAAGGAGATTAAAAGTTTTACGTGATCTAGCGAGAACAAACTAAATTACTATTCATAGGCAATGTTAAAAATTAAAAAAAAAAAATAATAAAAAACGCCTATAAACCATTCTCTAAATCCACTCTGATGTTAGATAGGCAATACATTTTAATACTTTATTTTGAACAATAATATTTTATTTCACTATAGTCTACATTCAACTATAAAAAAACCCCAATAATTTGTAACATTTATTGCTAAAAGCGAAACCGAATGTATTTTATTATCTACAAAATATTAAAAAAAACATTAAAATTGAGGAAGTGCATGTGATGTGCGCTACCAATCTTCACATTCGACAGCACAAAATTAAAACTTCTGGAAAAGAGGGTAGAGAGAAAAACACATTCGCCGTGTGCACATTTCTCCACCCCTTGCCCCCACCCCTTTCTTTAGGAAAAGAATCATTCTCAACATGCAAGCCATGTTGGAGATCTTCATCCCCTCCATTTATCCCCCCTCCCACCTTCCCCAAACTGCCTCTCTTTAGGGTTTCTTATTCCAAATATCCGAAATTAGACTTGCATTGTGTGCTGCCGCGGTTTTCTGCCTCCGGTCTTAATAAATCGAATGGAAGATTAGCAGAGAGGAGGGAGGTCAGCAACATGAGATTGATGGACATACAGCAGTAGTGTGGAGGAATAAATGTGGAAGAAAGGAAGGATGGGATGATTAACTGGTTTTAAACATTTTGGAATGAAGAAGGTGGGACATAGTGAGAGAGTTGTATTGAAGGCAGATTTAGGTACGACATATGACGTTTTTATGGTCTTGCATTGACTGATGTAGTTGAAAAGCCCGCGTTCTTAGTTTATCAGTATGGATCAATTGTAAACTTAGGGGAAACATATTTATATTTTAAGTATGTTTTTTTAGCGCATTTTCGAGAAGTCGAAATGCGCTATTGTATCCGTTTTGTCCGTCTGTCCGTCCGTCCGTCTGTCATCACCCTAGATCTCAGCATCCATAAGTCCTAGACCCATGATGTATATATGTTTTTTGTATGTCCTGACCTGCCATTTGTGCATCAATACTCAGTTACTCGATCCGACCTCTTTTAGTGGCAGTAGAGCTCCTGGAAGTATGAAAGTCCTAGACCCATGATGTATATCACAAGAGTTCCTACCACCTCCAACACACAAGAATTCCTACCACCACCAACACACAAGAGTTCCTACCACCGCCAACACACAAGAGTTCCTACCACCACCAACACACAAGAGTTCCTAAAAATTCATAAAAATATGTCTAAAATCTAAACACAATTACTGATAACTACATAATGCTGATATCTAACATAAGTACTGATACATAATACGAAAATGCGCTAACACGTCCTGAGTCCAAAAAGGGACCAGGCTTAACATGATTTTTTTTACCTACCCTCATATTATAATTATACATTAGCATCATTTAGAAGAAAAAGATTGTCTTCCGTCGAACTTATCTACCACTTTTGTTTGTATCTTTTTCGAATGGTATGGGGGTTGTTAAAAGAAATTAATATTTTGTCGTTATTTTTCCTTAACAAAATGGACTTTACAAAGGTCTCAGATAGTCGCTTCCAATGTTTCATTAATGTAGCCCAATAGTTAGGCAGAAAACGCTCAAATGTGCTGGACTATGTATATCTAATATTTCCATCCATATATCTATCCATCCANNCCATCCATCCATCCATCCATCCATCCATCCATCCATCCATCCATCCATCCATCCATCCATCCATCCATCAACCCATTCATCCGTCCATCCATCCACCCATTCATCCGTCCATACATCCATCCAAACGTCCATCCATCCACCCACCCATCCACCCATCCACCCACCCATCTATCCATCCACCCATTCATCCGTCCATCTATCCATCATCCCTATCTGACTGTCGGACTGTCCGTCAGTCTCTTTATTCATCTATACATCTATCTACCTGCTCGTTGACTCGTCTATATATTCTTTTTTTTGTGTTTCTCGGTAGCCAATCATTTTAACATAACCTTACACTTTTAATAACTCCAACATTAACAATACAATGTTATCTTAAAACCCATGCAAATATTTATGCAGGAATCACTCTCTTCAAAACGACCGCATGTTTCCATTGATCCACAAATTATTATCTTTCCCAGTGAATCCCTCTTATTAAAAATCTTATTACCACACACAATGTGGTACGGATTGCGTACCTAAACCAGGTTAAGTCAATGACTGATGCTGGTACAGAGGACAGAACTTTCTCTATCAATCTCACGAGGGTTCTACAAACAATTCGAAGGACATCTCGCTGGGCCTCGATTCATTTGGGCGCAGAACCGCTTCTGGCTTTGTCAACACAGGATTCGTTGACTCTGGGGCAGGTCTTATGACCATGGGCCGGTTGAGCATACTTCAACCCTTGTCCACTGCTAGGTTTGATTTCCAGAGGGTGGACTTTGCGTCTTAATTGTATTGATGTCCGATAGCTGACCTGACCTAGCAAGTGTGTCTTTAGCTGAATGCCTGTCTAATGTGAAGATTAAGATCACGGACTTAAACGAATCGGTCACACATTCAATTTCCGGCTGTGGTTTAATCAAAATTTTTTTTTTTTTAAATTTAATTCTTAGTTCCTGGTTATTGAGAAAGTAAAAAGCTTTGTCTATTTATAGAAAATACTTTCACTATTTTGCATTTAAACCTTGGGCTGAGCACATAAAAAATGACCCATACACACACACACTCGCAAACATAATAAAAAGCACATAAGCTGCAAACTTCATTCATGTTTGACAAACATTTGAAAACTAATCACAATTGTTAAAAAATAATTTTTTCTAGTGACAAGCGCTGTAAAATAAATACAATACTTTTGCTGCAAATTAATGTAAGCATGTTTTGTAATAAATGGGCACAATTAACAGAATAGACTCTCTAAATTTTGTACTTTTTTTAGGCTCTACTTTTTCATTCATGCAAGGGTTTAAAATAGGATCATTAAGGAGGAAATATATAACAGACTGAGAAAATATTTTGAAATGTTCTGTTTGGTTGATCGATGTTGGCGTTTCAATGCAGCGGATGTCATCTATGTTAGAGTGAGAGAATGTCAGCTTATAAGTTTAGTGCTTTTATTCTCATAAGTCCATGTTTAATAAACTAATTGGGTTTCTAGAAGTTTAAGCTATTTTATATTGGCGGTCTATTAACAAAGAAAAGACAAGTCATCAATAACAAATAAATGTAGACGTTCCTTCACATTCAGCTAATGCTTGTGGCGTGTCACGCACGATCAATTTTGTTTCTGTAACACATGTAAACTAAGATGTCACTGTAATACCAAAGATAAAATTGTAATTAATTTTAATCTCCAGCTGGAGGCGGCAACACGTCTTTCAATGGTCTCTAAGTGAGGATAGTAATAAGGAAAGAGTTTGAAATTAATACGAAAAATATGAGGGATTAGATAAGGACTCAAATTTTCTAAACTAAACGAATATTTCCAAATCGCTACTCCAAAAAATACAATCATTAAAATTAAATGTTTAACTATGTTTTCATTTTTTTTATTATTATTTAAAAAAATAATAATAATAATAATTCTTTTGCGACTAGGATAAAATTACAACAATATATTTTTTTAGGGCAAAGACTTAAGAATTGATCTGAATTTAAACTTTGTCCGCCAATGGGAACATTTGAAAGGTTTCTTTAAGACACATGATTACCACAAGAGACAGGTTTTTTTGTGGTATGTTAAACTTTAGTCTAAAGTTTCTAAACAAGGGTTGTCTTTCTTAGTTTAATGAGTTCAAGTTACCCTGACTTGAAGAGATACTGTTTCATTCCTAGATGGTCATATTTAAAATGGGAATACCGCCATAGAATTTCAAATTGCGATTGCGTCATTTATTGGAGAGCGAATATTGGCTGTTAGTTAAGGTCGTAAAGTAAATTTGCATAATATCTATTTTAATACTATAGTAACTGAGCTAAATACCATCTAATTTTTTAATAAGTTTTAGACTAATCAATTAAGATGAGATATTAGATCAGTGTAAGTGGTAATTAATATTACCATTAACAGATATATCCAAAGAAAAAGAGTAAATGATTATAGTATAAACTTGTAAAATATAATGGTAAGGAATTAGCATGGCTTCCTTCTAGCTTATTTCCGTTAAAATATTTTGAGGATATTTCACAATGCAAAAACTAGAATAAAGTTGTAAAATTAATTTTGATTAATATGATAACACGTTAACAAATGCCTTTTTATTTTTAAAAAACACATTAAATCTTTAAGGAAATTAGTATATCATATAATTATTTAAGTTCTTACCACGTTATTTAAATCACTTTTGTGATGTCATATTTTCTTCAACAAACAAAATGTTTAAAAAAAATATTAAAAAACAAAAATTAAAAAAAATATTATCACCACCCTTCATGTCCTCTATCACCAACCTTCATGCCCTCTATGACAACCCCTCTTGCCCTCTATCACTACCATTCATGCCCTCTATCATTACCATTCATATCCTCTATCACCACCCTTCATGCCCTCTATCACCAACCTTCATGCCCTCTATGACAAACCCTCCTGCCCTCTATCACTACCATTCATGCCCTCTATCACCACCCTTCATGTCCTCTATCACCACCCTTCATGTCCTCTATCACCAACCTTCATGCCCTCTATGACAACCCCTCCTGCCCTCTATCACTACCATTCATGCCCTCTATCACTACCATTCATGCCCTCTATCACTACCATTCATGCCCTCTATCACAACCCCTACTGCCCTCTATCACTACCCTTCATGTCCTCTATCACAAACCCTTCATGCCCTCTATCACAACCCCTCCTGCCCTCTTTCACAACACTTAGTGCCCTCCACCCCCATTTTTCACAGTCTCCTCCACATCCTTTCATTGCCTTTCCCACGACCCTTCATACCCTTCTTCCCCCTTCATCACACCATCCATCACCACCCTCCATCACCAACCTTTATTTCCTCCTTCACAACCCTTCATGCCCGTCTCCACCAACATTTATACCTTTATCCACCACCCTTCGTGGCCTACTCACTGTTTTTATCGCCAGATGATCCACCGCCTTTCGCCTCTATCGCCAGATCGATCCTCTCCCTTGAAGAAAACCGTTTCACGCCGGATTACGAACGGCTTTACGTTCCGGCACTGGACTCTAAAACCTGCCGTGTCTGTGAATTTGTGGCCGATTCCTTTCGACTCGCCCACGGAAATTATTTGTTGCGCTCTCCCCCCGCGCTCGTTAAGGGATTGATTTTAATGGGAATAAGCCCGTAGCTCTCAAGAAACTCGACTCGCGCTATCTGTGTGAGGAATGGCGTTAAAGCCCAGTGCTCACGGTGTTGCTAATAACACAAAAGTTGAGATTTCTGTACGTATGTTTATGAAGTGTTATACTTGTCGCATTCCCATTAATCCTTTATTTATTTCTTCTCATTTGCCAACCTATAAACTTTGAATGTAAAAAACGACGAAGTAGGATAAATAAATAATAACTTAATATCGTTTTTGTAACTAGAAATAAGCATTTCCTGTCTTTTCTTTGTCTTATCAATTGACCAACTACTATGAAATGAACTGGGAAAGTTGAAATTACTCCAACATTTCTGTTTTCGAAATGTTTATAAAAGAGACAATTTCAAATATGATTGAATCCCGAAAAGTCCTTTGAGATATCATTAAGGTAACACGTGTACTTGCTGGTCTCCAATTTTACTTCATTTGTTTGAAACCATCAGAAATCTCGTTAGATGTAGTCGAGAGTTATACAACATAGGGATAAAAACAATGAAAATAGTAGTTTAAAAAAAATAATACCTACCTCGCCAATTTAGGACAAGCTCGTCTAACACTGAATAATTTGTTTTAATTTGATTGTCTTCCTAGATTCTTCAAGAGCCAGGAATGTTCGGAGCCAATATTGGCCCAGTGTAAAGGTGAGGTCGTGTACGCCACTCAGACGTTTAAAGCCAGGCAGCAGTATATTTGTGGGGACAGGTTCACAAGAAAAGGTAACTCATCATCAACGTGTCAAACACACAAATGGGCAGCTCTCCGTTTCTTCCCCCATTGTTGTTGTTCTTATATCAATGGTAAAACTTTCAATTTTAGTTGTCTTTAGAAAAAAGAATATAATGCGCAATTAAATTTAATTAGATATTTTTAATATTTTAGTAAAATTAATAGGAAAAAACCCCATTTAAAAGCAAAGTTTCTTAAATAATATGATCTGAATATGAAAGTGTGTCGCCAAAACATATAGCAAATATGGGAATTTTAAAAAATCAGTTCGTTGCTAAACAGTGACAGACATACGCGGGATACGGGTGGCCTTTATTATCGGTTGTAAAGCCATTATTTATGGTGCCAGCGAAGTGAGTGGGCGACACCCGAGAGGCTGAAGGGTTGTTCCAATGATTGAGTGAAAGTTGATGAACACATTAAGACCGATGGGTTATGGCTGGCACGATCTAATGTGAAGTGGAGCGCATGTTTTATGTGGAATCGTTGACTTTTAATCTCATTGGGCCTCTGTCTGATACTGTCTTTCTTAAAAGTCGGAAGTAAAAACTACTTAGAACAAAAAGGGATATTGGGACTAGTTAGAAAGGAATTATTGAACAGGGCATGGGTAATCGTGGAGAAAGTGTAACACCCCCAACCCCACAAAAAATGTATTGGTATATGGCCTTGTTAGAAAAAAAAATCATTTGTAATCCAAGTAAACATAAACCAGAAAGAGGTCAGTGCAGGGCCGGCCATAGCGTATGCCTCACTCGCCTTGCCCTAAGGCCGGCCCTGGGTCGGTGAGTTTTATAGGAATTCCAATAGGACATGCAATGATTCCCTAGAATAAATTGTGAAGTTTGTTGCTTTTAGTTCCAGTAGAGTAGGATCAGAAAAAAATCATTTGAATTTAATTTGCATTTTTAAAAAAAAAACTTTGCGAGAAAAATATTCAAAAAGTTCTAAACTTATTTTCTCATATGTACTTATTCCAAATGTAAATTAATTTTTTCAAGTTTTTAAACACATCCCAACAGGCATGAGTACGTTAAAGTCCTGCACACGACAGTTTAGCCGACACTTTATGAAATGTCAACAAAAGCGACAAACGAAGTTAGAGGAAGTGACGTATGTTACCCAGACTTCTGCCACGACACATCCGTGGTGCAAGTAAGTTGAGCAGTTATTCTTTTTAATAGTAGCCATTTGTTTAGCAACATTTGGGGTAGTTGCTGCCAAAAAATATATGACATTAATATATTATTGTAAGCCCGAAAAAGTCTTCTGTGTTAGAGATTACAAAGCTCAGAACCACGTTTTCAACACTGACATTACTGTGACGGTAACATTTGTAAGTGACATTTAACTTTTAGCTTTATTTAACGGTAATGTTTTGCGACTCGAGATCAGCTCTGGAAGTCGTGAAAAGTGAAAAGTGTAGCACCCGCATGTTTGACGACATCTTAGATGACGTGGGTCAGCTCGAAAAACTCAGTGGTAAGTTGACAGGAGGTGGATCCCGAGCCTCGTGAATGTAGACGGCAATGAGAAAGCAGACTCTTGGCGAAAACTGGGGCGGCCCAGCCACAACCAGACGTACCAGTCACTTACCTCGGGGCAAGACCTGGTTAATGTACCTTTTAACGAACAAGTGTTACCAAAAGTGGGCTGACAATACGACTTCCAGGGTGGTGTACGCCAACATGCACTGGCCATGTCGATCAGACCAGTGGTGGAGTTTGAGTCACAAACACCAGATTTTAGTGACTCAAATTCAAACAGAACACTGCCCAAATAACTAATATTTCAACATGCAAGACAATAACAGGGATTCGAACTGCCTTCAATGAAGCCTTGCCCCTGAAGCATTACAATTTTATCTCTAAATTCGTGTCCCGCACTAGTCATAACCGGGAAGATAAGGGAGGCAAAAGAGTGCCACGTGAAGACAGTGTTATATGGCACTCCTCAGCAGATGGAGCAGGTCGCCCAGGCATAAGCCAAGGTCTTAAGAGACTTAGCTATGGCCAAAAGAATATGTAGAAGAAGAAGTTTTATTTAACCCTTAAAAATTGCTGGGACTTAGTTTCATGAGATCAATCAATACATACGAATTTTGAGAGGTTTAATGGCATATATTTTAAGAATGTTATAGTTAATTAGCCAGAATTTACATGCTGACAAAAGCATGTTCAGTTGATTTGACGAAGTTGTTTGGGGTAAGGCCTTAAATAAAATATATATATTTTTTAAAGATATTCTTTATTTTTTTCTGTAACATATTTTATTCGTTGTGATGATGGTTGGTGAAGGGTTTGTTTAATATTTTTTATTTCTATTTTCCCGTTCATCTTGTGCTTGGTTGATTTACACGACTCAGTTGATTACTAATTTTTTTTATTAGGTCCATTGACATCTCTTCATGTCCTGTACACCATGATCATATTATCTTTTTTCTTTTGTCAGTCGACAGGCCAGCTTCTTTGAATAAAACGATGAGTTGGGGAGATCATGTATTGTTTATAAAAATAAAATTGCATGTATAATATTTTTTCAATATGGATTGTGTATGCATTCTTATTAAAGTACATCAACAGCTTTAATTTCGTTGCAGAAAGCAAACTTTCATTTGGTCTCTATTCGTACGTTTCAGTTTGACCAACGACTACCTTATCTGCGTGTACACGGTCATGGCCCTGGGCTGCACCCTGGACGTGGCCGAGAAGTACATGGAGACTTTCAACCTGTCGTCCCCTGTGGTCGAGGCCATCTACGGCTACGGCTGCGCCTTCAGCCACCCGCTTGACCACATCAAGACCACGGCGCTGCCGGCCGACACCACCTCCCAAGGCTACGGCCGGCAGGGGGGCTACTCCTACGGCAGCCGGTCGTCAGGGTCTGGCCGGTCACGTGGGTTGGCCTCCCAACACACCAGTGACGTGTTCGTGCACATCGTTTGCCTTTTATTCTACTTTGTTTGGTGTGTCACAGTGCGCAGGTGTCACAATTTATCGGTCCTTTCTTCCTGGCTTCCAAGATGACATTCTTAGTTGAACAGACTAGTAACTTATAGATTGCAAATGACTATTTATATATTAGGGATTAAAAATCCCTACAAAGTATGTGTATGTGTGTAAATAGTTTCGGTAATTTAATATGGATTCTATAAACAAAGAGAAAACCGGACTGCTTCCTATCTGTACATATATTAATTTTTATTGATGTCTGTTATAGATGAGTCCACGTGTAAATACCCGTTTGAATGTTTTCCCCACACATAATGTGATTGGTTAAATGATATATCTTAATTTAAATTATATTGAACAATGCTGTAATTAATGTTAAGTGATATTATGTTTTTTTCATTCAGACATCATGAGATTCCTGAAACGAATTATTTCCTTCCGAATACTTGGGTATCTGAGGATAAATCAGTGTTATGTTATCTGTTATATGTGGCAGTTCGGGAGAGTTGAATGACTAAAGTCTTCATTCGACCCCCAGAAGAAAGAATGGGAAATAATCGTGTTTTTTCGGCACTGAATGAAAGTTACCCCCCTTTGAATCTAACTGAATAGTTGTGTTAGCTTGTCCAGAATACTCATGGGCAGATAATGAACAGCACAAGGAGTGGGGAAGGAGAAGTGGCGTAAGCTACACCATAGAGTACGACGATAGTATTGCAACCGTGCCTGTCAAGTGTATGTCGACTAGTGCTGCTAGCATCACTTCCGGGGCATAGTTGAACTTCCTTGCATGCTGGTCCAATCACCTTTCTTTCATACGAGCGTAAACAGGCTCTGTAGACTCATTGGTTTCAAAATATTTACATATCAGAACTTTATGTTTATTGTTGTTAATATTTATTTGATTATGAAGTTTTTAGAATTGTGTGATGTGGTGACTAACGACTGGTTATTGAGCCACTGCTTCTGTAAAATTGGATATTAAGTACGAGCGTTTAGGTCTTTGAGAAATAAACTTGATGCCTGTGTCATTTTGTCCTGTATGTTAACAAGAAAGATCAGTTCTTCCAATAACTTCCTCAATTATTTTTTTAGAATGCTAGAATGAGTGACTGGTTTCTCAAGGAGATAATTAAGTGATTGAAATATAGAGACATGTCTCTAGTACATAATATAATTAAGTGATTGAAATATAGAGACATGTCTCTAGTACATCTAGTACATAATATAATTAAGTGATTGAAATATAGAGACATGTCTCTAGTACATAGTTTTAATAAACTAAGAACGATAACAAACAGACTGCAAAAGAAAATGAGTTTCAGTCGTCCAAATACTGTAACTCTTCCGAAACGAAATGGGAAACTAATAAGTTATGTTGTCTGATTGAAGTATTCGTTTAAACTGGTGTAAAAATTTGCTTGTAAATGTGAAGTTAGAAGTTAAGCCTTTATATAGAACGCCAAGATGAACTTGAACAAAAATTGTATCCAATGTACAACAGTTAGCTTCATATCATAAAAAAAAAGATAAAGAGGAGAAAAGCCATGCGTGCAGCAACAGTATATGTTGCAATATTTTGAGAAGTTTTAATACGAAAAATTCATTATGGGCAGAACATTTCATTTTCTTCACGTCTATGTATTTAATGCCGTTACCATAAAGCATTTTCTCAGTTTAAGTAGAGTTATTTTGTCTGAGATTTGTTTGACATCGTCAGCTGTTTAATATAATGGATTTTAGCTGTTGACATTATTGGCCATACCTGATGTATGAGCACGTCAATGTTATACATCGTTACATGTCTTAAAGGGGCTCAGCCTGGGAATCTCATCATTACATGGGCGAGTCCTCTGCTCCGGATTAGGGTGTAAACTCATTCCTCTCACATCGAGATAGAGAAGGCGTCATGCCAGGCCATAGAAACTAATAAAAAATAAAAACGCAATACAAGGGCTGTCGTTCCAGTCAAGGAGAGTTAAAAACTGAAAAACGATTCGAAGGGAATCAGCTGAGGCTAATATTATGGACGCTTTAATATCTATTACTTTCTGTTTCCCAATCATACATCTTGTAAACATAGATGAGCAGCCCTTATATAAGGCAACAACTTCACGGTCACGTGTACCATACCTCAACTTTTTTTTTTTTACTGGAGTGTAAGTGAGCTGATTTTTTAATAAGGGCCTTTAATAACTAGAGGAGAAAACGTTGCATGTGATACGTTTTAAAGTGTTTGTTAATTTCTCACTGTGTAATTTGAGTCACATTTCATTATAGAGTAAATATAGGAACGTACGCTACCTTATTTTAAAAAGTAAGATAGATCTTTAATAGAAAAGTCCATTAAAATGAACTGCCTAAAGAGTTCATAATTATGTAACTTTTAAAAAGTCCTCAATGTAATATTTATGAAATTAAATAGAAATGTTAGATCTAGATCTATTCCCTTGTTTAAGTAACAAATTGATTTTCCCAAAAAGTGATTATTTACAACTTCGTGTTACGTGTGTCATCAGCAAAGTGAAGTTTATGTTGTAACCGCGTTTTTAATGATACGAATTTAGTTACTCCCTGTTTCTAGTGCACACTCTTATTATGTAAAAAAAAAATTCAAATGGGGTTAATATTTTAGATTTCTATAGATAAATGAAAATAAAATAATTAGGACCCATTAAAAACTGTGTGTGTGTGTGTGTGTGTGTGTGTGTGTGTGTGTGTGTGTGTGTGT
>MUZC01000004.1:696374-741737 GCA_002072015.1 Radix auricularia | reverse complement strand
CCCCCCACATAACAAAGTTACAGCTCCCCCCACAAAACAAAGTTATAGCTCCCCCCCAACATAACAAAGTTACAGATCTCTGAAAACTTTCGCCTTTACTTTTAAACAGAGCAAAAGAACAAAAAACTTCTATGTGTTGTTAAACGAAATATACATAATTTTTTCATTTTAATGAAATGTTCATGCTGTCCCGCATACTGATCGAGATACATTTTCAAAGTCTATTAACTACATTTTATTTCATTAATTATTGCTATTGACCAGAATTATAAACAAATATGTTTGCCAAATTTCAATAAACTATCATCACTAATAAATATGTATTTCAAGTGTTAAGAAGAGCCTTCCGGGAGAAACGAATATTGTAACAGGAAAATTATTAGTGTTTTAACTTAACATATTTAGCTTTTAACCGTTACCCAGTGCCATGGGGAAAAATACACATAATGTCGTTTTTAGTAACATTTCTGTAAACAAAACGACTGATTAAATTTTTTAAAATTACCATCTTGATAGATCAAAAGGATCTGAATATATAAACAGTTTGAATAAGAGACACCAGCGCAAGTCGTGTTAAATTGCTGCTAAAATGCCAAATTCCTCCGAGTGTTCCTTTTTCTTCTCCGTGACGTCTAACACGTCATTAATTATAAAGTTATAATAATATGCACAAATATAGCGCTTAGGACGTCACTGACGCCAAACGGTAGACCACTGGCAACCCCGACCCCTATCTGAACCAAATTGCTCACACCCACGTTAGTACAGTTTTTTCTTTTCTTTTGACAAGCTCAGAGACAATCAAGCTGGTCAACACGAAGTCCTTGAGAGCTCGCCACGGTATCTGTACATCTGACCAATGGATTTTAAGCGCGATTTCCTGTCCTCGCTAATTACGCACTTCCCTAACATTTCCATTTCAGGTCCATTGTTTTTGAAGCGTAAAACTAGTCCGTGTCTTCGCCATCGGCGTATCTTGTATAATTTTCCATTTAGAATTAACTACCCTTCTCAAAGCAAAGAAATGATGAATTATAAATGTATTAGAAAATAAATGTGCCTACAACTGTTGGTTAGTGAAGAGAAATAATGTATCGTGTATAAATTATGAATATGATCAAGGGACCGGGGGGGGGGAGAGATGGTTCTTAATAACGAAAGAGCTTTGTGTTTTCTACAATTAAATACAAATTCCTTTATTATTGATAAGTATTTATAAATGCATCCTTATGTTTCTGACACTCAAATCAACTTTGCACGGAAGCATGTAATTGATGAATCATAACACCTCAACTGAATCAGTAATTAATTACTTTACTTAATTAAGAAAATTTCGAAAATAAGAAAGCTTGTTTCGTTTTTTCCCGTTTTAATTCAAAAAATCATTGATTTTTGAAGTTTTACTCAAAGTACATTTCAAGTGTTGTTGCAATGTGTCCTAACAGTGAAGTTGTATGGTATAGGAGAAGAGTATCTGTGAAATCAGTTTTGATGAGCAAGTAGCAACAAGTCACGAAAGCTTTCTGCAGACACTCGTCTCTCCTATTTGATTTTAAACAAAACAATGTTTAATTTTACTGATACTTTAAAGTGGAATGAGAAATAAATAATGCCAATCAGTTAATTTTCATTGCAATATGTAAACACAAATTAAGCATAATTATAATATAAGTTAAAGATAGCTCAAAAATCAAACATTTTTATTTAGAATCTTCTCTAATTAAGCAATAAATTGGTGTGTGTGTGTGTGTTGGGTATATTATACAAGGAAATATCTAAGCATTAAAAAAAGGATTTTGAAGAAAAAGAATGGAGCCGAACCGAATTCCGGCCTGGGAAAACCATAGAATTTTACAGTAGGACGGAAAGTGATGCAGTTCAAAAGCCTTGCAGGCGTGCGTGCGGGTGAAAGTAAACCATCGCACAAGTGCGCACAACTTAGTGGACCATAATTACGGTGTCCCTGCCCAGGCCTGGTCAGTACTTCCAGACGGTAGGAAGGCACATTCACTCTCAGACCTCTCATTAATTAACTAATTACGAGGCTTGGCGCATCGCCATGAAATGTTTTCTCATGCGCCATTTTTATATTAATATTTAGATATCGTTTACAGTAGCAGTGACTTCCTGTTGAGAAAATGTGTGAATCATTGTTCCAGAACTTTTAACGCGAATAATATCTGGAGAATTAAATGTTTAAAGTTTTTTATTGTTTACATTTCTGTTGGTACTGACAACACTTTGGTTCTAGATCTCTAATAAACCGAAGCGTTCTAATTTCACTAACTTCTGGAGTCGATCTTATTTATGCTGTTAAATTAATTACGTAAGGTTTTATTGAGCGATGTTATTCGTTTACATAATTTTTTTTTGTTCTGAAAATTAAAAGCTAATACATTACAGATAAATGTGAATAATCGCGTATTTTCTTCTTCTAATTGGGTTTTGTAAGTTTAAATATTTAATACCTATTAAAGATTATTTTTTCTTGTTTTCTAAACATTTGAAAGCAGAGAGTGGTATCAAAATGAAGAAAAATATTAGAGAAAATGCGTTTTAATTTTAGTAACTTTATTAAGCTTAAATTGCTCTAATAGATAATCTTTAAGGGTTACACTTGTATTCAAATATTTGTAACAAAATTAATCCGTCTGGAATTTTTCTTTGGATAGTTTAAAGATATTCAATTCAAGGCTGATTTTCAAGACTTGAAATTGTAGATTCTTTGCAATGGATTATTTGATGGCCTCTCTGCTGGTTACAGCTGTTTTAATTCTAAGCCTTGTCTCAAACACACAATGCGACAATACGTGTAAGTGGCAATATTTAACTTTTATTTATGTCAAACTTTAAAAAATATCATTATAAGGTTTGTGCCAGTCTCTATACTCTTTATTAATTTTTTTTATATAAAGTTTTATTATTAAGATGTTTTACGTGTGGAGAAGGTGGGGTGGAAGTTGTAGAGGAACTATTCATGTCATTAGAGTAATATTGAATCCTACTACAATTAATTCTTACACATATGAAATTAGGCAATAACGAATAATTATGATGAATTTTATGGTAAAAAATTTTAATCTCATTTTCAAGTTTTCCCCTTTTTAAGAATAATTATTTGATGCAAAAAAAGTTGTTAAATTTTTTCCCATAACATCATCTTGTTATTTATGAATAAATCATATTGAGCTATGGGTATGGTAAATATTTCTTATTTTTAGAGGCACTCGTTTGTTGCTTATTTCTATTGCTAATTTCTTTCTTGTTTTCCCGAACATCAAGCTTGTGGAAAAATCGACAGGCCGAACATGAAGTTCAATTTACGAGGCAAAGGAAAGTTTGCCAGGTTCCGGTGTAACAAGGGTTATGAGCTGCTCGGCCACACGAACGCCGTCTGTCAGAGCAATGGTGCCTGGAGTGTGGAGATCCCCCGCTGTATAGGTCAGTATTGGCGATTTCCTTTAAAAATACGTCACCATCGGCCTTCAACAATTATGAAAATCTAAAACAAAATCTGGAAACTTGACTCCGTATTAATAGAGCAAGACACATTACGACTTTTTGTCATGGACGCTTCACTTGCAGAATCGTTCTAATATATATTTATAGTGCATGGCACGAAGCGTTTATCAATATCCTAATTTAGTTTTATTTCAGATTAAATAATGCCGAATGTACGTTTGTAGAAACGGTTGATCACACACGAAAAAAAAACGCTCAAGTTCTAACACATCTGGGCGGAAGTGCCATCTCACAAATGAATTTCCAGGAAAAGGGGACTTTCCCTTTCTGTGTCACTCTTGCGAATCTACGCTCGTTATTGGAGCAAATTTGTGTATGTATTTTCCTTGGCTGTGTATCCCTTTTCACAAAATTTCCCACTTAATTCTCATGTCACCATAGAACTGTCCCAAGATACTTTGAAATCTCTTTTAGGTTCGTTTTTTAGGTAGCGTTATAAAAAAAAACACTTCTTTGAAAGATTCAGACATTAATGAATGTACATTTTAGAATTTTAAAAAGGATTAAACAAAACTGGCCTAATCACTATAGAGATAATTAATTGTAAAAAGAAAACAATTTGACAAATCAGTTTACTTAAATAGAGACTACTGCTTATATCAATTTATTTTTAATTGACGTCTTATTTAAATTCCTTCAAATATATACATTAAGAATCATTTCATTTGCAAAACTTAATTTGACATACTACATGACAAATATAATTTTATTTTCAAAATGAATATTGCCTAAAAATCTCGAAAAAAAAATATAACAAAGATAATTATTTTAAACAGTTAATTCGTTAAATTTGGAATTTAAACAACTCTTACTTTTGTTAAATACCTATTGGTACATCGTTTATTGTCCTAAGTGCTCCCATTTCGTTTTTTATAGATTATACTTTCAAACGATGTGTTAAAGATCTAATGTTTTCATTCCAACGTTGCTTTCAAAATATTTTTTTTTCAATATTACTGGGTTCTTAACTATGACGGTGGTCGAGAGGTAGCGTGCTCGACTGGCATACCGATGGTCACGAGTTCAAATGCACGCGAAGGCGAGGATTTGTTCCCGGGGCCTGTGTAGTCCCCGAGTCACCCAGCTCCGAATGGGTACCCAACTAGACAATAGTTAGGCGGCTGGGGTAATGCGTGCAACCCCTATAGCCGTGGCCTGTGACCGCTGCATCACTTGCCAACAGATCATCTCTCATGGTCTGTGGACGCAATTATCTTCTGCATAGAAGGAGCGTCTGTATATCTAAGATAAAAAGAAGAACAGTGCTGGATTTACCTATTTGCTAAACAAGCTTTAGCATTAGACCTCCGCCTTTTTTATCCCCACCCCCAGAATTTATATTTTAAAAAAATAGCACTGACATAGAATTTCTGGACTTCAAAAGGCCACACCCAACCCCCTATCTCAAAAAGCTGAGCGCCCTGACTCTGCACTATATTCTTAACATAAGCAAGGAATATTATATAGTTGTCAACAAAGATACTATCATTTTAAACAATAATAATAATAACACTTATTTTTTTTAAAGAAAGGATTATGTTTAAATATTAATGTGATCTATTTGGTAATGAAGAATGGAGCTGGTTATACGTTTCACAGATTATTTTATCAACATTAATCATGAGATGTAAACAACATCTTTTTTTAACTTCAAGAAATTATCTCACATAAAAATAAAAATATAGCATTGGTGGTTAAAGTATTGCATCCATGGTGATGCGCTTGAATGGCACAACAATAATAATACTATATATATGACGTAAATGGTTAGGATTGTACAGAAACAATTCCACTCACATTAAAAACACGTCAGAATGGCACAACAATAAGATTATTATATGACGTGCATGTGTAGGAGACTACAGAAACAGATCCACTCACATTAAAAACACATTCGCGCACTGCAGACTGTTAATTAAACAAAGTCTTTGTCACTTACAAATGCTATAACAAAGTGTTACAAGTTTTTCTGATCATCATCACGCATATAAATGAATGAGACACTTCTATTAACTCAACAGTTAGGATAATTATGTGACATACACACATTTAATTGTCGAAAGTAAAGATAAAAGCCTTTATGAAACAATTATATTTTCTTTAGAATTACGAAGCGGATAACTCACGAGTATTTGTGATGAAAAACGCAACTTCATAAGGCCACACACATGTAACATATTATTTGATTTTCTAAAACATTTATTCATTTATGTATCGCTTAAAATTTCATGGATATAAAAATGATTTACAGAAAAATAATGATTACACTATAACTGCATTCATACGTTCATTGGTATAATTAACATGATTGTTGACAAAGGCAATGGTACTAAAGCTTTGCACATAGGTCAATCAAATGCTCCGTGTTCCTATAAGTAAAAAGGAATACAAATTCCACGGAGCCTTAATAGATTTAATGGAACATTTTAACTATCAAGTCAAAAAAGTAGTTTTCGTTTTTTCATTAATTCTAAAAGAAATTCTAAAAGAATAACTTGACAAAATGGCACAAGAAACACATATACAAAATCTATCATTTAGAAAGATATTTTTCTGGAATTGTTTCATACAAATTTTTATAGAAGGAAATAAGTCGCTCAGTAATTTATTACTATCTGGTTAAACATTCCAGTGAACTTGGCGTGGGTCTTGAGTCTTACAAAGTCTTCGCGGAACAACTCTCAATGTGAATTTTAGACAACTGACCTTTTAACAAATAGAATATACTTTTTACGCTTTTGCATCTTTGGAAAGATCAAACAAGCACTAAAATAGGTAGATGTGAAAAACAAAACTTCATATTCATCATACACAAAATTATATGGTTTAGAATTTCTCGTACAAAGAGGGTTATAAAGAAAAATATTAAGTCCAAATTTTACAAACAAAATTAGTGTTATCATCGTTATATTGTGTCTTTACATTCTTTTGAACTGCAACATTTAAATTATTTATTTGAAGAATTTTGTATATATTTTGTTTTTGTTTTTAACTTAAAAACAACAACAACAACAACAACAAAAACAACGCTTTTTTCCCAGTCACTCTGTACTTCATAAATAATTTTGTTCCTGACTTTTGTATTACTAAAAGTAGAAACACATTTTAAACCCACTATTCATACAAGCTTATGGAATGTAGGTGCGCTTATGTGTTAACCTAGTTTTCGGATAAACTTCTTGTGTAAAACACTTTAAGAATTTTTTTAAGGCCATTAGACCCTCGAAATAATGAAACAGTTTTAAAACGCCCTCTTCTTGTCTTAAGTGTTTAACTCTTGGCATTTTTATGGCTATGCGGTTTTACTGGCCTCTACGCTCATGATTTGTTTTCTTATCACAACTTATAAGCACACTCAAAAAGCTGTTAATTATAGTGATAAAAAAAGAATGTGCTTCATTAGAACTATCAACAATTGTAAGATGATTCATCGTTTCTCATCCGGCTGTGACTTCATCTCAACCACGCCTCAGCGATACGTGAGTGCTGGAATCTGCCGCGGCGATACCGCCTGATGGCTCTGCCACGATCTGTTGTAGTTGTAATCGGATCTGGAAGTCCGCAGGTAGTCATCGTCGTCATAATAGCTGCTGCGTGTTATGCGCCTGTCGTCGTACTGGTACTCGGGGTTGACCTTACGCTTGGGCGGGTAGTTAGGGTTGTACGGCCTCTGACAGCAGCACTTGTACACCACGTACGCGATAATCCCGATCACCGCTGCGGCGAGGAGGATCATGAAGATGGAGAAAACAGCGATGAACCAGTCGTAGTCCCAGATGGTCTTTTCTGGAGCTTTCGTTGTGGTGGTGGTGGTGGTTGACGTGGTAGTGGTCGTCGTGGTGGTGGTAGCGATGTACGTGTACGAGACGATGACGGTGGCGAAGGCGGATCTCACGGGGGTCCCGCCGTCCTTGCATTTCACGACCATGGTGTAGGAGCTCCCAGAGTTCGCGGCTGGGACGGTGCCGATGTAGTAGAGCTCTCCGGCACCCGTGACGGTGATGTAGCTGCCCGAGTTTGAAGGGTTGGAGGACACGATCTCGACCTTAGCCTCGTTGTTTGGCGAGGTAAGGTCTCCGTCTGTTACTGTAAAAGCGCCGAGTGCTCCCAATGCTGTGTTCTGATTGATCGCCTGGTAGATAGTAGGAGTGTTGAAGGCGCATGTGATATCGTTGTCATCAGTGACGGTTATGATGACGCTGGCTGTTGCGGTAGTCCCACCACTGTCCACGGCTTGTAGAACAAGGGAAATTGGGTCAGTAGTGTGATCTTTGTCAACGTCATAGTCTACGTTGAAGTAGACCCTGTATGACGATTTGTCGAAATAAAAATCACTGCCTGTCGGCTCGAAGTCGAGGCTGCGCAGAGGGTCTCCCTCGGGGTCTGTGATAGTGAGGGCGAGTGTGCAGTAGTGATCGCGCTGAGCTCCTTCCACTATCGTACAGTAGTACTGGTTGCTGTTGAAGACAGGTGGCTCGTTGACGTTCTCAACGTTGACGGTGAGAACATCGTTGCCGTCGGTGCTGAGGTAGCCGTCGGTGGCCGTGCAGGTTATGGTGTAGGTCTTGCGGACCTCGTAGTTGAGGAGGTTGCTGGCGCTGAGGGTGATGGTGTTGTCGGGGTTCAGCGTGAACTTGTATGTGTCCGAGGACGGGGACGTGGTGCAGGTAGGTTTGACCGGCCCCGGGTATGTCGTCGTGTCCTGGACGGTGAGAGTGATCAGGGTCGTGCCGCTGGCGGCGTCCTCGGGTATGTTGACGATGGTGGGCAGGTTGAGAATGACGGGCGCCGTGTTGAGTTTGTTGATGTTTACCACAACATGGAAGTCGGAAATGGTGTTCTTGCCGTCTGAGACTTGAACCGTGATGATATAAGATGAGGTGCTGAGGAGCCGTAGGTCTTTATTCGCTGTGATTTTACCTGTGGCACCTGTTAAATAAAAAAAATGAACATTCTTAAGATTATTATTTGGATAACCAAATAGTTGACGGTTGACGCAAGAATTTCACATTATCCTGGAAAATCAACTAAAACTTTTTAAATAGTCTACCAAAATTTGAAGAAAAAAAAAGTATTTTGCTTCCCATAAGTAAAGTAGATTAGAGAAAATTTAGCAGCATTTCTATACAATTTTTAGTAAGGATTAAAACATAAATTACATTTATAATAAGGTTAAGGTAAATAATACATGAAAATAAATAAATAAATACAAATCAAATGATTTATACTTATTCTTTTTTTTTAAAAAATCATCTTAATTTTGTTTTAGGTACCTTATCTTATAATTTATACTTTCTCTGGGGCCAATTGCTGGATATGATCACTTGGTAAAAAGAAATACGCATTTAGAAAACCATGGATTAATTTGTGTAGTTTGTACTGAAATGTGTTATGAACCAAAGTTTTGATGTCAGTGGAGATCATCCTACAGCGAACCTGATGACTTGATATGTTATGTACTTTAAGCGATTTAATAAGTTATCAATTATACAGCTATATTGTTAAATCACGCTAATATAAAAATTTAAACACGCTAATATATACGCTTAAACACGCTAATATAAATGTTTAAACACGCTAATATAAACGTTTATACACGCTAAAATATAAGTTTTAACACGCTAATATAAACGTTTTAAACAGGATAATATATACGTTTAAACATAATGTGATTGAGACTGAAATCAGGCTTATAGATTTCCCTCTTTGGCTCTTGATGTCAAAGCTGCTAAATTTTAATTTGTTCGTTGAAAAAGGCTCTTTGCCGAAACGTTTGCTGTTTTGTGACGTCTTGTCAGGGTCACTGTTTATATATTGAACTTTAACTTGAACTGTCTCTTAACCCGTCATTGGGTCGTTGGGGCATCATTTTGAACTGCACACAATCTCATGCCATGTGCCACGGTCCTGTGCTGCCTTTTGGGAGTCGCTAAATGACAGGCCGGTCCACTTTTTGATATCGTCCTCCCATTTCTTCCTTGGTCTGTCTCTTTTTCTTCTTCCTTAAACAGTGCCATGCAATATCGTCTTTGAGAGACCTCCAGATCTTGTCACGTGTCCGTACCATAGTAATTTCCTCTTTCTAATTGAGGTGAGAAGGTCCTCGTAAGGGCCACTGACAGCACTTATTTTTTCGCGGACCGCTTCATTTGTGATGTGCGCTGTGTAGGAGATATTTAGTACCTTTCGAAAACATCTCATCTCTAGCGCATTAATTCTTCTTTGGAGATCTGCAGTGAGCGTCCAAGCCTCACAACCATACAGGAAGACCGACATCGCCAAAGAGCGCATTAGTCAAATCTTTGATTTCAGGGAGAGCTCCTTGCTTTGCCAGATGTGTTTAAGTTTGCTTTTTGCTGCAGTTGTTTGGGCCATTTTGCCATGAATTTCTGGCTTTGAGCGTTGATCTTTTCTGCATTGATTCCCATACCATAGGCCTTTGTTGTCTTCTCTAGCTTTGCAAATATCTCTTTTAGTTTGTCCTCGCTGCCTACTAGGACGTCTATGTCATCGGCGAAGCGTAGGTTAGTTATAGTTCTCCCTCCGATGCTGACCATTCCGACATGGTTTTCTAGCAGATTTGTCATATTTCTTTCAAGGAAGAGGATGGGGGAGAGTAAGAACCCTTGTCTGACACCAACAGTGGTCTTGAACCAGTCTCCTAGCTTGCTGTTATAGAGTACTGCGCTAGTTGCTCTGTTGTACAGGTTCTTAATCACTGCAATGAGATTAGCATTAATATTTGTGCATAGATGCCAACAATGCCGCATGCCACACTCTGTCGAATGCCTTATTTTAAAGTCTATGAAGATTAATTTTTATCAATCTACTAATATATACATTTGATGGTTCAAAGTTAAGTCCGATGATGTTGTTGAAGAGAACTTGATATCACCTTGTACAATCTTCAACCACCCACCCCCTCCCCTGGCGTAACTTACTGTTAATACTGAAGAGTGCCTGGTTGGGCTGCTGCGAAAGTAGAGTGTAGGTTAAAGTGTCTTTTTCGCCATCTGTTGCAGTCACCTGGTACACAGCGGCCGTGCTTACATCAAACGTTGAGGCGTCTAGCGTGGCTGTAGCAGTAGGGTAGTCCGTGATGACGGGAGGGGAGTTAGGTGTGACATATACAAACAAGGAGACCGTATTACTGTTACCAGTAGAGCCAGTACATCGGACCTGTAATTTTGTTTAAAATAATGTTTAATTTAAAAAAAAAAAATTCTTTTTTTCCCCCACTATTGAAATGTATTAGTACATAGCTGTGAAAATTAATTTGCTCTTCGGATATTAATAGTTAGAAAAATGAATTGTGAAAAAATTTGCTTTGATTTTTTATGTTATTGTAATAATAGAAATGTAACAAAATATTTTCCCCCATAACTGTGTATACAGCGCATATTGTTTAGAGGTTTAAAAATAATACTTTAAATTTGGGCTGGGTAAATTAACTACTAATTTCTAGATTAATTGTTACAAATTTTATAATTTAAATTATTTTTAACAATTAATCAATCCATCTCTTACAAATTATTGGAAGTCAAAAAGTAAAAAATAAGTAAAAAAAAAAAAAATAATAGCGACCAATAAATAATAAATTTTCTGTCGATTACTAGAACATTTTGGTTTTAAACTGTTGACTGACGGGAATGTTCAAAATGTTGATAAGTTTGTCTACCAAGATTCTAACACTTCACCTACTATCTAACTTATTGAAAATCGTATTAAGCTAATGGCAGTAATGGAGTCTGACTCAGAAACAGAAAATGATGACAACTCTTCTGTTGAATTACTGCGTAACAAAATGGAGAAGAATGTTCCTGAATCCATTAACCATCTACAATGGTGGAAACTTTATTAATA
This sequence comes from Radix auricularia, assembly GCA_002072015.1. Lineage (NCBI taxonomy): Eukaryota > Metazoa > Mollusca > Gastropoda > Lymnaeidae > Radix > Radix auricularia. Next base: position 730,352 of record MUZC01000004.1, on the reverse strand, counting down.
CCGATATCCGATGAGGTCATTTCTTGGCAAGACCGTTTTTTGATACCAGTTCCATGTGAATGATTGGTCAGCTCGGCTGGTTATATTGTCTATTAGACCCGATCTTCACTTAAAACAAATAATGTCAACACACGACTTGTCTCTTTCCGTAGTTGGTTAAAAGATGACATATCTAGAAGACATTCCAGTGTTATTTAGATTTTTGACAAGAACGTTTAATGAGTTCTTCTTATGACATTCTAAATTTTAATTTGTGGCTTTAATCGGAATTATCGTTTTTAAAAGTTAACGATTAAATTTATTGGTGTGTTCTTGTTATCCCACGACAGTGATATAAGCCCATCACGGTGTGACGGGCTAGAGGGGGAGACTTTGGTTTGATAGGTGAAATGCTAGAATGGTGAATTCTTATTCAAAATGACAAGGAAACTGATTTAAACTTCTAAATACAAACAAATATAACGTATTTATTAATTTAATAACTCCTTTGAAACCATTTTTTTTAAAAATTAAGGCATTAACGATTTTTACACATTGGCTACATACGTTTATTTGAAGCTTGCGTCTGACTTCATTCATGTTTAAATATGTGTTACTTTACACGCCACATCCCTATATCAAAACACAAATAGTCCATAGATTTAAATAAATAATTTCAACATCATCATTCACATTAAAGAGTGTCTATCTCACCTTTAGTTCATAGAAATTATTTATAGAATAATCTAAGTTTGCTGTGGCATCATAAACCACCCAGTATTCCGTCGAGTACTGTCTGGTGGTGAAGGGCCCGTTGGGATTGCTGGACAACACATCACAGCTAGTTAACGTTTCGGATGCTGCCAACGTGTAATCCACCTTGACCAGTTTGGTCAGCACCGTGGGGTCCTCGGCCACATACGTTGGTTGTGTGTAGTCCGTGACGGTTACGGCTGCGGCCGTTAGGAGATAGGAGCTAAATACCAAAAGCCCCAAAAGACTGTTGAAACCCATCGAGAGCTGGAGTGAAGTCTGTTTGTAGTGTCGAGGAGAGATAGCAAAATGTTTTTTTTTTTGGTGTTAATTTATCTTCTCTAGTATTTAACTAAAATCTACTTAATATTGTTAATGAAATCGTAATAACAAAATAACAAGAGCCTCCTTATTTTTACATGAACGGAGATTAAAGAATTACTAAAAATATTTCTTTTGTTAAAAAATTTAATAGGCATCAGTTAAAACATTTTGAAATAAATGCTAATTGAACGACTAATTTTAAAAAAATACAATAAAATCAAATTGCTATACTATTTGATTTGTTTGCCCATTAAACATACTATAAATTATTTGATACTCTTTATTAGATGTATAGATATACCAAACCTTTGTAAATGCCTTTATAATCAACGACAGTGTATTCCAATGTTAAAAAAATAATTGATCTTAAAACTTATTGAAGAACAATCCTTGACGATATATGCTCTAGGCCGTCTATAAATCTTGCTGTAAAGAATTTTTATGACTGATGTATTATATACATCTGAAATGATGTTCCTACCATGCCAAACTTTCTTCAGTTATAATCACCGGTTTATATAAACATGTTCTCACTACCACGTTAACGCTGATTGACAATTTGAATTACACCCGTGCATTTACCCCCCCCCCCCCCACAAACACACACACCCTCGACTCATATGACCCGTGTTTGCGTCATTCAATATTTCTCTTCTTTGTCTCTCCGACACTTCGCTGTGAATTGTCACTAAGTCCTCTTAACCCTCTTGGTGATTGTCTAAATATGTTAGGGAATATTTACCACCGCAGCTTGAATACGCTGATCACTTTATAAAAAAAAAAAAAAAAAAAAAAAAAAAAAAGGGGGGGGGGGAATCTTGAAAGACAACTGCAGTTTAAAATTATGAAACTTACACTTTACACTGAGCTCAGGAAAATATATAAAACATTCCCGAGCAAATCTCATTTGCGTCGAGTTATTCCAAATACAAAGTTAAAATATTCTTCTCTTTTTCATATCATGTCGAATAAAAATACTTAAACGATGTTTGGGTTGAGAAGGGAAGTAGAAGTCCAATACGCAAAGGTTCTGTTGAAAATAAAACTTTTGATTGATAGGAAATTATGAGTACACTATTATATCAATACACGTACCAACGATCGTCTATTGCAAATAGTTGCAAAATAATTAAGACGCCCTCTCTTCGGTAGTGCAATCCAGCTGAGTTGTTTTGTGATCAGCCCTGCGATTGAAAGGCCCTTTTCCCGTCTGAAAGAGACGTAACTTTGCCCTATGACAAAGTGGATAGGTTTTAAGATTATTGATTCGGGCCCGGTATTTGTAACGGTGATTTCACAGATCTGTTGTGAGCCTCGGGGGCAGCAGACAGGGTTCAAAAGAAGTGTAAGGGGTGGATAACCTCTTTCGTGGTAAGATTTAGGGCGTAATTGCTTAAGTTTGTTTGAATAAGGTGAAGGAGTTTACGATAATAGGTAATTCTCCTGTAACTTCAAATTATTCAAGTTTCGTTCCATGACATGTTTCATGACATAAACTAGTGTTTCTTTTCTTTTATTAAAGATTAATAAACTCTTTTAATTTTTGAACATTTAAATGAATTCGTCTTTAATGATGAAATCTGTAGTGAAATGTATTGCGTTGTAAATGTGAGATTTTCATAACTTTTTAATTATAGTTTTTTTTTAAAAACTACTTATAACTCAGAGCACACATTTTATTATAAAGTTAAATTTCTTTTCGATCTCTTTGTGGTAAATTTAAAAAAGACCAATTTTAAAAAATCGTTTCCAGGCTAGCATCAATGTTCTGTTTAAGCTGCGCGTTGGTGTGGCCGCTCAGACATCTGACTGACACCGCGCAGCAGAATAGAATTACCGCGCAGAAAATTGTGTGAAATATATTTTAAAAATTGATGCTGCGCAGCTTTGCAAACCCGATTTTCTCTTTGCACACGCACCAACGAACTTTAGCGGCAATGCTGGTCGAGAACCTGATCTTATCTTATCAATAAAAGATGTAATTACTTACTAAAAACTGAGAGGAGATCAACCAACGACAGGATTGACCAAGAAATCATATCTATGTCAGAACCACATTTACAGTTAGGACCTAATTTTAGGTAATCTAAGGTTTACATTGAACTAAACCTTTTGGTTAAAATGTGTGCCACGGATACTAGCAGTTTCGTAGTAGTTGGGAAGCGCCCCAACAACGTCTTTTAAAACCAATGAACCGTGATGAGGTAAAACTGCCTGTCACGCTAAGTCTTGAGCTCTTTCAGTATACAGTAGGAGATTCCAGCTTATTTGTTCCAAAGACGTCACACCTAGACATAGTATGTGCATAGTAACCACCACGTCGTGTTCATGTCTTTACCAGTAAATGGCTGTGAAAAATGTGACGGTAGCAGCAAGACAACATATTAGAGCTGTACTTTGTCTTTGTTGGAATTCATTATGAGAAACAGAGACTTTAGGAAATTGTGGAAATTTACAACTATTCACACATACTTTTAAACATTATTGTTTCAATCTTATCAACATTTAAATTTTACGTTTAGTCTCTCGTACATGTTAAAAAAAAAGGAACGTATTTACGAAATTAAGCTACGTAATTAAAAGATGTATATGTAGTGCTTTTTTTTCATATTATTTTAATACATGAACAAAAGCACTATATTAAGCTTACTCACCAAATCTGTCTAAAGTTAAATAATTACATCTTTTAAAATTAATCCTGGAATCCACGTCTGGAATCACAATATTAACGACAAAACCTAAAGAAAATGCATGTTATAAATTTACCCCACAGCTCTAAAAAATTCATATATGACTTTTTAACTGTCTAACATGGTTTCACCAACATTAGTCAAGACCACGCAAGTAGACAAACTTTTTATCTCACAGCAGTACACACATTCAGATGTCAGGAAAGAAAATCCTTCTTCTATGGCGTCTTCTTTTTCTACCACATGTGTCTTCAACGTATCATTCTTTACATTATTAAACCGTTTCAAACGCCGGCACATGAAAGTAAATCAATAACTGATATAACAGATAGTTTACCCTGACTGTTAGCTTCTGTTCACGGCCTTGCGATCCTTCGAAAGGGCTGCACTATCAAAAGTTTGGTTAGATAATTTTAATGTGTTTGTATTACGGGGTGAATATTGATCACATTTGGGGTGGAAGAGTAGCCATTCCCCACTAATATTTGGAGATAAGCTTTAAAAAATGTGGGTTTAAAAAAATAATTAAATAGTAGTTGGGACCGAAGGTATTCTAAGGGAAGGCGAGTTTTGTGGACAGTGTCAGAGAATGAGTAGAAGGGGTGGGTGGGGATAAATCAAACCCATCTCGCCTCTTCTGCGGTTTCGCTTTTAATTATTTTATTAGAGAAAATGCATTTTCTAATAAATACATCTTCTGTTCTTTAATCAGCTGGCTAATTTTTTGACCCAGCAAAACCTAGCGAGATTTTATCTACATTTTTTAAATAAACACTTTAAAAAGCGACATGTTTGTAAAAATTTAAAATTTCAAAGTCCATACAGTCTACGATCGATATGAGGAAGATTTAAACTTCAGATATAAATCAAAAACGAAGTTATGACTTCACCCTCATACCTCCATCTAAAATAAAATTAGCAGTTGTTAAAGAATAGCAACAACAAAAAATTGACTTGAACAAATATTAAATCATATTCAAATGCAATAGAAGTAAATTAGATGCAAATAGCTCTGATAGGAGAGTGAAACGTCGTTGTATTTACAGTTTGCAGAAATGCTTTTATTTTTTTAAAATTTCAAATTAACTGTGCTAATTGAGATTATTAATAAAAGTAAGCCGGTGTGGGGTAAGAATAAGGCGTTTGACCCTGTCCAAAAACTAACTTTCACCGCTCCACCCCTGAGGCATGGTTAAGTCAGCACCTATCATACACGATCGTAGGTAAGGATTTGACACACTCGGAGACACACAGGTATCTCAAATCTTCACGCTTCGTTGGCGTGGCACAAAAAAGCGGATTGCTGGTTGCTGAAGTAAACGCGGTTAAAACCGAACCTTAATAGTTCAAGTGTTAACACTCAATTATTATTTAAGAAAATTTTCATTTTATCATAATTCTTAAGCAGATTTTATGAACAGCCCTTCAGTAAATGAATATGTTAATAACAACGCTTAAATAAACTATTTCTTTTACGGCTTTAATGACGACATTGTTAATATGAATGCCATTGCTATAGCAACAAGAGCAGCAACAAAAAATACTACCACTGGTGCTATTTCTACCGCTGCTTATACTACTGAGACTACTGCCACAACTGTGCTATTATGAACTTTAACAAAAATATACGTTTGCCTTACAATAAAAAGTAAAACTATTTCAACCACGTAGCTGCTGCTGCTATTACTACTGCTGCTATTACTACTGCTGCTATTACTACTGCTGCTATTACTACTGCTGCTATTACTACTGCTGCTATTCTGCTGCTATTACTACTGCTGCTATTACTACTGCTGCTATTACTACTGCTGCTATTAATACTGCTGCTATTACTACTGCTGCTATTACTACTGCTGCTGTTACTACTACTGCGATTACATCTATTATAACTAACAACGCTACAACTTTAACAAATATAACTACCAGCGAAGTTTATACTGTATCTTTTGGTATAATTAGTACTTCTCCTATCACTACTAATATCCTTTTTACTATAATTACAATCACTATTGTTATTTTTTGTCAAATACTATTACCATCACACCCGCTGATCCCGCCATAATCACTAACAATACTACTAAACAGATTACAGCCTGTTCTACTGTTGCTACAACTTCTGTATCCTAATAAACGATATATAAATGTACGTATTATTTTTAAAGAAATAACACGTTCATTGTCTATGTGTGCTAGCTATAACAAACCCCATGTCTCACAGGACCAACATGTACGGCCATCACCAGGACGCCGGGTCTGGTAGTCGACACGTTAAAGGGCGGAGGTCTGTTAAAATTTAGCTGTAGTGCCGGTATGGTAAGGGATGGTGTCGATTCTATCTACTGTGAAGATGACAAGTGGAGTGGAAACCCACCTGCCTGCAAAGGTCAGTAAAAACATAATAACACCCTTGATGATTGATTACGTCCAAAAAACTAAAAAATTCAATTTCTTTTAATGGTCTCGATCAATTAGATACGACCATTTCGTTGATTAGTTTGATGAAAGAGCATATGCAATTTTTTTTTTTGAAATACCCCTGTGAACCTTTTAAGTAATTTTAAAATGAATTTACGATGATTACGCATGTTAAGCATCTATTAAATACATTTGACTGCCTTGGAAACTCGATAGATATTGTTTAAATGTTTTGTTTTTATATTTAAATTATGCGTTTCATCTTTAACTTTGAAAGTGTTAAATTCAATCTTTGTTTTATTTAAATTTACAGTTGCAGGACCATTAAATTTTTGTTATCTTAATGCAAACTTTTTAGTCTCCAATATTGACGCGTGGTAAATTTTAAAAGAATCATCCGCCATTACTTTGTTGAGACGCACGTCTCATTCAATGTCTATGTCAATATGTTTTCATATTTTGTCTCATTAGTTGGCATAAGCATGGGATGTGATTTTGAAAGTGGGCTCTGTGGTTGGAACGATGACACAAGCGATAACTTTGATTGGATAAGGAATCGAGGGGAAACGCCCACTGCCGACACTGGACCTGAAGTGGATCACACAACCAATTCCGTCAATGGTAAATAGAAAGGAAAAAAGAAAGAAATATATGCCTCAACACCAGCATATATATAAAAAAAATTATAAACCCAACTCCAAAAACATCATGAATCCTAATCATAAACAAGCTAAAATTAAACACTTCGCAACCTGAACAACTCTTAACACATATTACACACACATTATACGGGCAGTAAAAAATTTCTAGCACCAACCGCAAAAGCAGTCACTAAAATCGCATTATTCTTAACACAGTTTAATAACAATTACAAGATTACAGATGTTTAACCATTATTTACTAAAGTACCAACCTACATCCCCCCTCAATCCATATTTATATCCAAAGTGGATATAACGCTTTGAAATACCCATTAAACGCCAACCACCATTTACTTGATCCGTTTTCCAAAATTATCAAGTGCAAAACCCAATTTTTTTCTCTATCCACTTTTTTATTATCTAAAAGACATTCGATTACATCAAAATCATTCAAGAAAATTTATTTCTAAAATAGAAATTCCTTGGTATGTGATAGGCGTAGACTTAAAAAAATTCTCTTTCATCGCTATTGAAATTTCTGGCAAATTTAAGGCCTTCGTTGCAAATATTTCTTATTCACCCAAAGCTTTTGCAATTATCTAACTTAAGGATTCATATTTTTTCGTGTGTGTGTGTCTGTGTGTGTGTGTATGAGTGTGTGTATGTGTGTGTGTCTGTGTATCTGTGTGTTTGGTGTGATTGCTTTAAATTGTCTCATATAATTGACTATATATTTCAGGCCATTATCTGTTTGCCGAGTCCTCATCCCCACAAGTGGCTGGTAACAAGGCGAGGCTCATCTCTCCCATCTACACTCCAGACTCCGTGATTGGTTATTGCTTGGAGTTTTACTATCACATGTTTGGTCCTAATGGCGATGGCCGTGAGTAGAGACGTTTATTTTGTTCACATTAAACAAATCGACTTTTTTTTTCAATGGCTCACCTGACAACAAGTGTCTAATAATTATATTCCCCGCTTTATAATTCAGTTTTAATTTCTTAGTTTGTTTCTACAGAAAAACAAATTTTCAAATATGTATGAATGTTCCAGTGCTAATAAATAAAGATGTATGTACCCTATGAGATTGGTCTCCTTTTTTTCAACACAGAACTAAGAGTCTAAATTGTGATGAAAAGTAAAGTCTAATAACGAGACAGGCAGGGTTTCAATCTAGTTGTTAAAATATAGACTATGATATAACCAAAGTGTAATGATTCCATCATCCTATCTTCAAGTCTTGACCAATTATAACGATATCACACTTAGAACTTCCTTACAACTTTAGCTGACTTATAATTCCCTGGTATTATTCCCTCATGTCACCTCCACCCAAAAATTAAACACTATTTCATTAGACGTTTGATTCCTTTTGTTGTGCTGGTGATCCCCCAGAAGTTGGACAGTTGGATGTTTACATCAAGCCCAGCGACGTGTCGCCAGACAAAGTTTCCTCCAAACACCAGGTCTTCCACAAGGAAGGTAATCAAGGGGACAAGTGGAATCAAGCAGTCTTTGACATCCCCGAGGAGAAGCAACCTTTTCAGGTATTAAGAAACAAATTGTTGATAGTGTTGTCCGGTAACATGGCATGAAACGAATGAAAACTATAGGGACGAATTTTAACTTTCAACTTTAGAGTTAGTTAAATTTAAAAGAAAAATCATATTTTTTCTTAAAAGGTTTTAAAATTGCACATTAACTTAAAAAGTGATCGAATTTTTGCAATAAGTACTTTATTGATTTATTTTTAACTAGTAGATTATCCACTGTTAATTAATGAAACTCACTTATTAAGGAATCATAAATGACAATTTAATGTTTCAACTTTAATCCTGTCAATAGAAAAGTTAATTTAACAGAGGTAAAATGTATTTATAGCATAGAGTCTATGCGCATTAAATTTAATAAAACAATGTGAAGAAAACATGGAGATTTTACATAGACTATATTGAAGGGTTTCAAATTTTGGTTTGACGTCAATTCTGAAGGAAATGCTACATTTCAGTGTAATTTAACATTAAAACTTAGAAACAATGTACAATTCAATATAAAGAAACTAATTAATTTATTTTAGATTATATTTTGTTAATGGTATTTTCTTTTTAAGTTGACATTCGGGTGTAAATCTTTATTACAGATTATTTTTCAAGTCACGATTTTGAACAGTTGGTCTAGTGACATTGCTATCGATGATATCCGGCTCTACAAATGCAAAGGAGGTGATTATACATTATTTTAGACAAGAATATTTAATTATAGATAGATACATAGTCTATTTATTTGCTCGCGCTTAATGGTGAAAAGTAAAATAGTTTAGATTTGGACTACGATTCTGCTTTTAAAAATAGATAAATGAAACAAAAATTGCACAAAATGTTTGTGTAATTAAAAAAAAATATTTAAAAGTTTATTTATGGGGAAAAAAGAATGCAGACTTTACGTAAAGTACAATTACAATTATCAAAAACATGTCTTTCGTTTAAATTAATTTTAAACATCAGCTACATCATAAAAATAAAATGCATATTTATTAGGGTGTTAAAAATTAATTGAAATTTAATTGTTGACTTTTTAAAAAGTAACGATTTTTAATTTCATTTATAGCCAAAAATTAAAATTTATGATGTCATATGCATCAGTTATAAAACGTTCTTGTTGAAAATCTAAATAACACAAGAATGTCTGCTTTATATATCACCTTTTGACCAAATAAGCAAAAAGACAAGTGTGTTGACATTATTTTATTCAAGTGATGAGCGGGTCTAATTGACAATATAGACAGCCGAACTGAACAATCATTCACATGGCACTGAGGTAACTGGTAAGCACGAAACGGTCTTGTCAATGAATGACATTTGTATCTGATATCGGTGTGCATTATGTTTCCACCACTGTAGAGGGTTAATAGATTCAGGAACTTTCATCCCCATTTTGAAACGCAGAAGTAAATTAGAAGAGCTTTGGTCATTTAATGTCTCTGAGTAAGACTCCATTACTGCCATTAGCTTAATATGCTTTTCATTTGGTTTGAAAAGGTAGGAGAAGTGTTAGAACCATGGTAGGCAATCTTTATCAACATTTTGAACATTCCCGTCAGTCAAATAGTTTAAAGTGTAATCGTCAGCATATTTATTATTTTTCAGTCGCTATTTTTATATTTTATTCAAAATAATTTTTGATTTCCAAAAATTTATAAGGGTCGATTAATCGTTACAAATAATTTAATCGTTAAAATTTGTAATGATTAATCGAGAAAGTAATAGTTAACATGAGCAGCCTTAATATTTAACTTATCCAGTTTTTCTATTATATAATGCGCTACGGCGCATTTCCGTCCGTTAGTCAGTGTGTGTGTGTGTGAAGTCCCTAAGCCCCGCAACTCTTGATTACTTTTTTAAATTGAAAATATAGACGTAAAATCATAATGATTTTGGTTTTGAGATTAACAGAGCGTGTGGTTTTGCGCGCCGAAAAAAAATGAGTGGCGTCATGAAGCTTTTATTATATTAATTTATTTGATGTTACATTTTAAGTTGATAATCCGAGTGTGTGAATAAGCATGTGTGCGAGTCTGTTCATATGTGTGTGTGTGTGCGCGCGCGGCTGTGTGTGCGTGTGACTGTGTGTTTGTATTAGTTGTGAAATAACGATTTATTTCATAGATTGCTAAAAGTGAAATTAAATATTGAAAAGACGTTACCAGGTAATGGTTTATGTATAGTTAAAATTATGCACTGAATTATGAAAAATTCCGTTTATTTTATGAACACAAGTAGAAATCTGCCGATGCGTTCTTCGTAGGTGCTTGATTGAAAGATAACGGGAAGTCATTGAATGTGACTTAAAAAACTGTTAATGATATTTTCAGAGATGAATTGCCACAATGGAAAATAAACAGTGAGAAGAACTTATAGTCGCTATTGAATTTGCATTATCTATAGTTATAATATGTAATTGTGTAAGATTCAGGATGATTGGCGCATATTTATTTTTAAAGGAAATGGAAACTTTCTAAAATTTTAAATTGTATTTTACAATAATAAAATCACACGTAGATGGGTCGAACTAATTTCTCTTAGTCACTGTTAAATAACTATAGAAATAAATGTGAAGAAATTATTTAATTGCAGACGAAATATCAATTTTACATTTTAATATAAGCTTTTATACATCTATGTATATAATTGGATAGAGGCAAATATTATACGGGCGTATAACAAGTCAAAATTACAGAAAATGAAATTTATTAATAGAAAAATTAACACGGAACCGCTTTTGAAGCATTAACAAGTGATTTATCATAAAAACAATTGCAAAAATTTGTTAGGAGGAAGATGTATTTCTCTTAGGTGCTTACTTAATACAAGTAAGTGTTTTTGGTCGATTTCATTATAAACTGACATGAAGGAAATTCGTATTGAAAGTAAACGCTCAGAGATTTTGAATAATAAAATGGTACGTGTATAACCGTTTATACACTGTTGTTAGAGTGGGGTTAAATAGCGGAATTGTAATTTTTATAAGGAGGGGCAACTCTGTGAACTATTTAAAGGGTGCTTTTCATTTCTTGGGTCATGAGTTTATAATACTGCCGAGCCCTGAGTGGCACTATTTCTTAGCTACTGATAATATCCTTTTTGCAAAGATTAAGAAAACCAGCAGTGTAAAATTTTAGGCCCAAACCTTGCGATTCAACGTGTGTTTTTTTAAAACAAATAGACAATATTCGACCCTGGACGATTCGACCCCGGGCGATTCGACTCCGGACAATTTGACCACATGCCGTTTCGACCCTAGGGTGTTTCGAACCCGGAAGTTTCGACCCCTTTCTCTCTACACCGTAGAAATTTATTATTATTTTTTGTATATATACTTTTTAAAATTTAGTTTTTGGTATAAAAATAATTCAGCATAATATTATTATGCATTAAAAATTAAATTCAGTTCATGAACGTTATTTAAAACGTTTAATTTACGATGATTTGAAAAAGTACGTACACGTATAACCAGTAAACATTCCATTTACATTCATGATTGTAATAATTGCGCGATTCAAAAACAATCTAAATCCACCACAAACCCAATCCGATGTAATCGGGAAATAAAAAGGCAATGTGATCATATCGTTTTTTATAAAGGTGACTACATTCTCGCTGCACCCCCACCTCACTTTATTTACCTTTCCCATAAGCTTCGCCAGCACACGGCACACAGCGTGATGTGGTGGTCACTGAGTCAGCCATTGTAACATGTTTAAAAATACTAACAACTTTGTACGTCTTCTTAAAATCAGTATTTCTGCGAGTGAGGTCTTCACGTGTTAAGGAACACAAAAATTAAATTGAAGGGCGCGCGTTGGTAATGATTCCAACGCCTGCTAGGTGCATTGTTCAGCTTATCGACATATTAAAAAAAATCATTTATTTTTGTTATCACAGTGAAAATCTTTGAACCACTTAAATATATACATCTTTAAAACCCAATTTAACTTAGGTCCTTTTTAAGTGTGTTTGGGATAGGAGTTGAAATTCTGTTTTTAATTTCTAATTCATAATATACCAAAAATTAATTAAAAATAATAATTGTAATAAAATAACACATTATAAATGAAAAAATCTCAGTTTAGAAACAAAAGGGTCGAAATGTCCGGGGTCGAAACGCCCTAGAGTCAAAAAGTCCCGTGGTGGAACTGTCCGGGATCGATTCGCCCGGGGTCAAATCGATCGGGGTCGAGCTGTCCGTGGTCGAACCGACCTGGGGACGGAACGTCAAGTGGTCGAACTGTCAGGGTCGAACAATCCGGGGTCGAATCATCCAGGGTTGAAGTGTCCAACCACCAATTGAAAATACTTTTTGCACAACTAAAGTAAACCAGCAGGGTACATTTTCAGCTCAAACCTTGTGATTTAATGTGTTTCTTTAAAACGAATTAACTAATACATACCTTAATTTAGCATCAATATTCACATAATTAATATCTGGCGCATAAAAAATCCTATTCATTTGACTAAGGCCATGCTTAGCCTAGAAATAGAAATAATGTTTTGGAGAGCTTTTCCCATGAAAAAAGTAACCTTAAAACATGTATTTTGCTCTAAGAATGATGAAAGATCCATTTAAAAAAAATTGGGTACATTTCTCGAAAAATTCGGTTGCATGACATACGCTTCGGGTAAAAACTGTTCTTTAAGACGTAAATATATCAAGTGTAAAGAAATATAACAGGTATTACGACTTGTAAATAGGATGTAGCATAAGAAAGTGCGTGTTATGTCGAAAAAACACACTGACAACAACTCATTTTGTGCCAAGCTGTTTTGAGTTTATTAGATGAATAGTATACAACGTGAATAAAGATTGATATAAAGTCAATTGTTACTATTGTGATTGACATAAAATTTATAAGGAGATCAATTTCTCACAATTTACTTTAAAAAGCAGCATTGTTCTTATGTTTTTATTCACGTTAAAGGAACATGTGCCTTTAAAACAAATAAACCATATTTTCCACTCTCCCCAAGCCACAATATTCACAAATATTATCTGGCTAAAAATATCCTATTCGTCTTGAACTAATTTCATGCTTAGACTATAAATGAAATGGGTGTTTAGCGAGCTATTTCTAAGAACCAAAGGAATCATATGGAAAGATATTGTTTTCATGTTTTGATTCACGTGAAAAGAAAGTGAGTCTTGCCCGTTAGATTTTTGTAACTGTTAACGACATTTGTTATTTTGGTAGAGTATATAGCATGCGTTATTAAAGGGGTTCCAGCATGGTGAAAGAAAGCCATCAATTGATCTGAATGGAAGGATGTGGTTGAGCAAGCCCTGGCCCTACATGGGCTGTAGCTGGAAGGATGTGGGGGAGCAAGCCAGGGCTCTACATGGGCTGTAGAGCCACGGATGATAATGATGATGCTATGTTAAAGCAGAAATACCAAATTTTATGGGTAATATTTAAATTAATAATATTTTTTTTTTCTCGACACACATATCGTTGTTTTTATTAAGAAGGTGTTTGATTTATCACTACCCTAATTTCCAGATGCGTTTACATTCATTTTTAAGGAGAATTTGAGACCCAAAACCAAATAAAGTTATTCTTATTGTGCCTACACCGTAGCATAGCACGGATATTTTGCTCGTCTATTATATAATATGCCTAAGCGCGTCCGTCAGTGTTTGTGTGTGAAGCCCATATGCCCCGCAACTCTTGATTACTCTTTTAAAATTGAAAATGTAGACGTAAAATCATAATGATTTTGGTTTTGAGATTAACAGAGAGTGTGGTTTTGCGCACCGTAAAAAAAATTAAGTGGCATCAGGAAGCTTTTATTATATTAATTTATTTGATGTTACTTTTTATGTTGATAATCCGAGTGTGTGAATAAGCATGTGTGCGAGTGTGTTCTTATGTGTGTATGTGTGTGTGCGGCTGTGTGTGCGTGTGACTGTGTGTTTGTATTAGTTGTGAAATAACGATTTATTTCATACATTGCTAAAAGTGAAATTAAATATTGAAAAGACGTTACCAGGTAATGGTTTATGTATAGTTAAAATTATGCACTGGATTATGAAAACATCCGTTAATTTTATGAACAGAAGTTTCTGCCGATGCGTTCTTCGTGGTTGCTTGATTAAAAGATAACGGGAAGTCATTGAATGTGACTTAAAAAATTGTAAATGAGAAAATCAATCTCCAATCATTTTTTTCAGAGATGGTTTTACTTTATGTTTCATTTTAGAAGAAATGAGCCCTTGCGCATTAGTTGGACGATTACTTGCATGAATTGCCACAATGGAAAATAAACAATGAAAAGAACTTATAATCGCTATTGAAATTGCATTATTAATAGTTATAATATGTAATGGGTAAGATTGAAGCTAATTGGCGCATATTTAAAAAAAAAAGAAAATGGAACCTTTCTAAAATTTTAAATTGTATTTTATAAAAATAAAATCACACGTAGATGGGTCGAACTAATTTCTCTTAGTCTTTGTTAAATAACTATAGAAATAAATGTGAAGAAATAATTTAATTGCAGACGAAATATCAATTTTACATTTTAATAGAAGCTTTTATACATCTATGTATATAACCGGATGGAGGCAAATTTTATACGGGCTTATAACAAGTCAAAATTACAGAAAATGAAATTTATTAATTGAAAAATTAACACGGAACCGCTTTTGAAACATTTAACAAGTGATTTATAATTTTAAAAAATTGCAAATATTTGTTAGGAGGAAGATGTATTTCTCTTAGGTGCTTACTTAATACAAGTAAGTGTTTTGGATCGATTTCATTATAAACTGACATTAAGGAAATTCGTATTGAAAGTAAACGCTCGGGGATTTTAAATAATAAAATAGTACGTGTATAAGCGTTTATACACTGTTGAAAGAGTGCGGTTAAATAGCGGAAATGTAATTTTTTTAAAGAGGGGAAACTTTGTAAACTATTTGAAGGTTGCTTTTCATTTCCTGGGTCATGAGTTTATAATAATTGCCGAGCCCTGAGTGGCACTATTTCTTACCCACTGATAATATCTTTTTGCAAAGATTAAGAAAACCAGCAGTGTAAAATTTTAAGCCCCTTTGGGCTTAAAATTTTACACTGCTTATTTTCTTAATCTTGCGATTCAACGCGTGTTTTTTTTAAACAAATAGACAATATTAAAAAATCTCCCCAACCCTACGCATCCCAATCAAATAAGTATTTAACAGCTCAATAAAAATAAATCTAATTTGTCCTAAATAAACGTCATGCATAAATTGTAAAGGAATGGATGTTGTGGCTTAATTGGTAGATGAATGAAAAAGCTTACGTTAAAAAATACTTATTGCTAGAATAATGCAATGTTATGGTACGTGTTATGGTTAAAACTGTAGAGTTGTCTATTGGTGCATGTTTGTGTGTGTGTGTGTAAGTAAGGGCTATGTGCGTATGTGTGTGTGATTTGGTTATTTCTATGTCTGCTAATGTTGCGCCTCTAACAAGACAACCAGTATTTTTAAAAGTATATATACAAACGAAAATAATAATATATTTCTACGGTGTAGATAGAAAGGGGTCGAAACGTCCGGGGTCGAATTGATCGGGGTCGAACCATCCGTGGTCGAACCGACCAGAGTCGAAACGACCTGGGGACAAAACGTCCTGTGGTCGAACTGCCAAGGTCGAACCGTCCGGGGTCGAATCGTCCGGGGTCGAAGTGTCCAACCACCAAAATAGAAAATACTTTTTGCACAACTAAAGTAAACCAGCAGGGTACATTTTCAGCTCAAACCTTGTGATTTAAAGTGTTTCTTTAAAACAAATTAACTCATACATACCTTAATTTACCATCAATATTCACATAATTAATATCTGGCGCATAAAAAAATCCTATTCTTTTGACTAAGGCCATGCAAAGCCTAGAAATAGAAATAATGTTTTGTAGAGCTTTTCCCATGAAAAAAGTAACCTCAAAACATCTATTTTACTCTAAGACCTAACGAATGATGAAACATCAATTAAAAAAATAATTATTGGGTACATTTCTTGGAAAATGCGGTTGCATGACATACGCTTCAGTTAAAACTGTTCTTTAAGACGTAAATATATCAAGTGTAAAGAAATATAACAGGTATTACGAATTGTAAATAGGATGTAGCATAAGAAAGTGCGTGTTATGTCGAAAAAACACACTGACAACAACTCATTTTGTGCCAAGCTGTTTTGAGTTTATTAGATGAATAGTATACAACGGGAATAAAGATTGATATAAAGTCAATTGTTACTATTGTGATTGACATAAAATTTATAAGGAGATCAATTTCTCACAATTTTCTTTAAAAAGCAGCATTGTTCTTATGTTTTTATTCACATTAAAGGAACATGTGCCTTGATAACAAATAAACCAGAATTTCCTCTCCCCCCAAGCCACAATATTCACAAATATTATCTGGCTAAAAATATCCTATTCGTCTTGAACTAATTTCATGCTTAGACTATAAATGAAATGTGTGTTTTCTAAGTACCAAAGGAATCATGTGGAAATATATTGTTTTCATGTTTTGATTCACGTGAAAAGAAAGTGAGCCTTGTCCGTTACATTTTAGTAACTGCTAACGACATTTTTATTTGTGGGACGTGGTGGTCGAGAGGTAGCGCTCTCGACTGTCATACCGATGGTCACGGGCTCGAATCTAGACAATAGTTAGGCGGCTAGGGTAATGCGTGGAACCCCCATAGCCGTGGCCTGTGACCGCTGCATCACTTGCCAACAGATCATCTCTCATGGTCTGTGGACGCAATTATCTTCTGCATAGAAGGAGCGTCTGTATATCATGATAAGATAAGACTAGTTTAAGTCTCGAGTCAACTCAAAAGTAAAAGGCTCAAGGGCAAGTCAGTCAGTTGAGTCAGACGGTCTCATGTACGAAGACAATATTCTGGTAGAGTATATAGCATGCGTTATTAAAGGGGTTCGAGCATGGTGAAAGAAAGCTATCAATCGATCTGAATGGAAGGATGTGGCTGAGCAGGCTAGGACCCTACTTGGGCTGTAGCTGGAAGGATGTGGTGAAGCAAGCCAGGGCCTTCATGAAGCGTAGCACGGGTATTTTGCTCGTTACCACTATCTTTGCGCTAAATTATAGTTAGGATATAACAGATATCTTTATGTCTACTCATCCAAGAGATAATAGCTACATAAAGAAAAGTAAAGAAAAATGGTGGTCTACAGTACTGAATGAAAACACAGCGTAGAGAAAAAGGGGGGAAATATCAGAAACAAAAGCGAAAATATTAAAATTGGAAAATAACCTTATATACTCGTTCTATTGCTCGTTTGTTCCTAAGCCGATTCCCCTGTCATTTGGAAGAGAATAGTATTAAAAGTGTGTAACCCGTTCGTAAGCCGAACCACAGAGATAAAGGTATTGCTTTGTTTCCGCTTCTTTGATAAACAAAGGCGAGATCACGTACATTAAAATCCGTTGTTTAAAACAAAATTGGTAAAACAATTTATTAAAACATTTTTAAAAAATAATTTAAAAATGATTAAATAAGGTAAGTCCTAATGATTTATAATAGTTTAAAGCTTCTGGTAGAGCACTTGAAACTTGTAGAATGTAGAAAAAGACCTTGATGATTTACAATAACAATAATACTACTACCAATAATAATAATAAAATAATTTATATAGCGCTATATCCCAGCAAGGGGCCGGGCTCACAGCGCTTTACATGGAGATGGTGGTCAAAGTGTTAGTGCGCTGCGGTACAAAAACAATTCTAAAATAAAAATAAAAATCGGTCACGGGTTCAAACCCCGGTTCTGGCACCCCTGCGGGTAGATGATGCTCGTTAAAACCTTGGCTGGTAGTTCATCTAGGAGAAGGAAACTCCGAATACAAATCCTCCGCTGCCTTGCGGCTATACCTGCCTTGCGGGAAAGGCTAAGGGAGTAAACCCTGAAAGAATATCAGGAATTGGAGCACCTACAGGCGGTCTATACATAAGACTTATGTACATACCGGCAGCTCCTGCGACGCCAATGGCAGCCAAGCTGCATCGACGCAAGTCGTTCCCTTGGTTACACCATTGACGTGGAGAGGGGGATATGCTGTATGGGCAGCAGCTAATTCTCCATAATACCCGCCCAGGCTTGCATCACCTCTGGAGAGGACACTCCAGCGTCGCCGCAAGGTGTCGACAAAACACGGGAAGCAGCAGTTACCGGTTATAAGCCAAAGCTCAATTGACGTAGAGCTAGGCGCCAGGGGCTGCTTCCGACGGTGGGAGAGACTACCAATGTCTCACTGGACAGCTACCGCCCGCCTCAAACTGGGCAGCCCCCAGTCAAATAGGTGCTATCCCGTCATGGCCTGCCTTCTCCACTGGGTGCGTGGAGATTAGAGTACCACTCAACAAGTGGGCCACTAAGCCCTGCACCAAGAAATACAAAAAAGAAAAAGAAGACCCCAGCTCTTCGAATCGCTAGCTGGAACGTGAGGACTATGTGTCCCGGCATCACTGATGATCTGCAGTCCATAAACGACACACGGAAGACAGGAATAATCGATAGAGAACTTAAAAGGCTAAAGATTGACATAGCATGCCTTCAGGAGACCAGGCTCCCAGAAAACGGTTCACTCAAAGAGGCCAATTACACCTTCTTCTGGCAAGGCAGACCGAAAGACGAACCTAGACAGCATGGTGTGGGTTTCGCTGTTAAAAACACTCTTCTACCATCCATTGAACCACCGTCATCAGGCACGGAGAGGATCCTCACTCTAAGACTCAGAACAACTGCGGGCCCAGCAAACATTCTTAGTGTGTATGCCCCAACACTCTATTCAACTCCGGAAGAGAAGGACCAGTTCTATGGAGCGTTAGACCAGGCAATAGCCGGCATCCACAAAGACGAGGCAATCTATCTCCTAGGAGATTTCAATGCTAGAGTGGGGAGCGACCACGAAGCCTGGCCCACCTGCCTTGGACTATTTGGAAGAGGAAAGTTAAATGAAAATGGACAAAGGCTTCTGGAATTGTGCTGCTCACGAGGCTTGTGTGTGACCAACACTTTCTTCAAGTGCAAGGATATACATCAAGTATCTTGGAGACACCCTCGATCCCACCAATGGCACCAGCTGGACCTCATTATCACCAGGCGTGCACAACTAGCTAGCGTCCTACTCACTCGCAGCTATCACAGTGCCGACTGTGACACGGATCATTCCCTTGTCGCCAGCAAAGTACGAATAATGAGGAAAAACTCGTACCACACAAAGAAAAAGGGAAGTCCACGCATCAATACCTCCTGCATGAAAGACCCTGCGATAGCGCAGCTGTTCAAAGACAAGGTGAAGGAAAGTCTCTCAAAGATGTCCCCAAGCGTCATCATTGACTCCAAATGGGCGCAACTGAGAGACACAATCTATACATCCGCAATACAAGCCTTTGGCAAAAAATCTCACAAAAACACGGAATGGTTTGATTAACATTGGGACGAGATGAAACCCGTCACTGAAGCAAAAAGGAAAGCTCTTATGGCTTACAAGGAAAAGCCTACACCTGACAATTTTCATGCTTTAAAAACAGCTAAGTCACTTGCCCAAAAGGTTGCACGTAAATGTGTCAATACCTACTGGCTTAAGCTCTGTTCCAGTATACAATCAGCTGCAGACATGGGCAATGCAAAAGTCATGTACGAAAACATCAAAAAGGCAACGGGCCCCTTGACGTCAAAAGCTGCTCCCCTAAAGTCCAAAAATGGAGAAATTATTCAAGACCAGGCAGCACAGCTAAAACGGTGGGTTGAGCATTATCTGGAATTGTATTCAACAGTTACCACAGTCTCCAGCACCGCTCTAGATGACATCCCAGATATGCCACTCATGGAAGAACTTGATGTCGTGCCCACACAGGAAGAGCTGAGCAAAGCAATTGACAGTCTAGCTTGTGGAAAAGCGCCTGGGAATGATGGAATACCACCAGAGGTTCTAAAGAGTGGCAAGACAGCTTTACTCCAACCATTGCACGAGATTCTGTCCCTCTGCTGGGAACAGGGCTACATCCCCCAAGACCTAAAGGATGCAAATATAGTGACACTATATAAAAACAAAGGTGATAGGAGTGATTGCAATAATTATCGCGGCATTTCACTCCTTAGTATTGTAGGAAAGACCTTTGCCCGCGTTATACTAAAACGTTTACAAAGCCTAGCATCCCGCGTCTATCCAGAATCTCAGTGTGGTTTCCGGTCCGGTCGGTCTACCATAGACATGGTGTTCTCCATACGACAGCTCCAGGAAAAATGCAGAGAGCAGCAGATGCCACTATACATTGCATTTGTGGACCTTACAAAAGCCTTCGACTTAGTCAGTCGCAACGGGCTATTCCAAATACTGGCAAAAATTGGATGTCCCCCTCACCTACTTGCCATCATCAGACAGTTCCATGAAAATATGCTTGGCACAGTACAGTTCGATGGAGCTAAGTCAGAGGCCTTCCCTGTCAGCAGCGGAGTTAAACAAGGTTGTGTACTCGCACCAACACTCTTCGCAATATTCTTCTCTGTACTTCTTCGATACGCATTCAAGGATAGCAGTGAGGGAATCTGGTTACATACCAGAGCTGATGGAGGACTTTTCAACACTGCCCGCCTCCGAGCCAAGACCAAAACGACGGATGTCCTAATTCGAGAGCTACTATTTGCGGATGATGCGGCACTAACAGCACATACAGAATCTGGTTTGCAACAACTCGTGTCAAGCTTCTCCAATGCCTGCAAAGAATTTGGTCTGCAAATCAGCTTGAAAAAGACAAACATCATGGCCCAAGACACTCGACCTCCTCCTACCATAAATATCGATAATGAAAACTTGGAGGTTGTGGACAGCTTCACCTACTTGGGATCCAAGGTCTCCAATACACTGTCCATTGAAGAAGAAATAAACAGCAGAATTGGCAAGGCAGCCGCAACAATGGCTAAACTAAATAAGCGGGTCTGGCAAAACACCAAGCTAACGGAGAAAACCAAACTGTGCGTCTATCGAGCCTGTGTCATCAGTACACTACTATATGGGAGCGAGACATGGACCACTTATACATCACAAGAGCGTAAGCTTAACAGCTTCCATTTGAGATGCTTGCGCCGCATCCTTGGTATTAAATGGCAAGAAAAAGTGCCTAATAGTGAGGTACTAACGCGTGCCAATACCCAAAGCATGTTCTCAATTCTTAGTGAAAGACGCCTGAGGTGGCTAGGACATGTCAAAAGAATGAGCCCCGGCCGCATCCCGAAGGACCTCCTATATGGTGAACTTGCTTCAGGAAAGAGGAAAACAGGTCGCCCACGCTTGCGATTTAAAGATGTCTGTCAAAGGGACATGAAAGCAGCCAAAATACATACAAGTGACTGGGAGTGTAAGGCAGAAGACCGATCTACGTGGCGCACAGTTGTCAATGAGGGCGTCATGGTAGCCGAGGAGCGAAGAATGGAGGAGGCTGCAGACAGAAGAGCTAGGAGAAAGGCCAAAACATTTGGAAGCACAGAACTCGTGTGTAAAAACTGTGGCAAAGACTGTCACTCAAGGATAGGACTGCACAGTCACTCGAGGAAATGCAACCCAACCCAACGGTGATGCACCATCGTCTCGCGAGACGGAAGGATGCCGGATAGTAATAACATAGATATATTATATATTAATTAAATAAACATTCATATCATACTAACCACTGATGACAATACGTTTAACATCAGCTACGTTAATTATTAAAAAGAAATGTTGTTTCATTAATTTTGAAAATAATTTTTAAAAAGATGCGTTTTAAGTGCAGTCTTGAAGGATTTAGTAGTTGAAATTTTACGGATGTGTAATGGTAGAGAATTCCATTGTTTGGCTGGACAAAAAGGTAATGACCTTTCGCCAAATGTTTTAGTTTGTGTCTTAGGAACACATAGAAAGCGTGTTTTTTATTCAGAAGAGGGTAGCTGACGACTGGGTGAGTAGACCGACAAAAGTTCATTAAGGTAGGAATGGCATGAGTCAGAAAAGAAGTTATGGCACAGAACAGCCAGTTTGTAATCAATTCGGGCTTTTATGGGTAGCCAATAAAGTGAGTAAAATAGTGGAGTAACATGTTTTTTTTTGCTTTTTTTTGCCATTGGAATTAAACTGGCAGCTGAATTTTGAACTCTCCCGTAGTTTTTCAATGCATTGTTTTAGTGCACCTGACAGAAGAGAATTGCAGTAATCAATACGAGCTAGATCAAGAGCACAGACTAGAGTTTTTGTTGCACTAACTGTTAAGTAATGACGGATTGAGCTGATCCGACGAATGGCAGTATAGGCAGAGCGACAAATGTGATTGATGAAATTGTTGGTAGACATGTTGTCAGAAATAATATAGCCAAGATTCTTATTCGATGTTTTGAATAGTATATCAGAACTAGCCACGTGAATAGACTTCGGAAGAGTCAAAGTACTGCGTGATTTATTGTTACAGAATAGTAGTGCTTCTGTCTTATTATCATTCAGTTTGAATACCGACATTCAATGTACATGCAGAAATCATCTATTACCCGCTCGTAAGCCGACCCCAGAAACTTTTACTTACACTATGTCCACAAAGGACTGCTTTAGAAAGAGTATATACGATATTCACTTTAAAATAGCGTTTTGTAAAATAAATTAAAAGAGGAGTAACTCATGCATTTTAAAATTCGTTTTAAAACAAGTTTACTTCCCCTTGCAAGAGTAACCACCAAAACCATTTTGAAGGAGACATTTTCCTAGCTTTTAACACAATGATCTACTGCTAAAAACAATGCATCGACGTCACTTGTCTGCTTAAAATTGTTTAGGCAAAGATAAAGAACATCTTTATATAATTATAATATTCTTGTTTCAAATGTATTGTTTTATCAAAAGCAATAGATAACATACTACACGATAAAATGTGTTTAGACTCTACATCTACTGGAATTATGATCAATGCCAGTGATGTTTCATGTAATAAAAAAGGAATAAAATCGTATTGATGTCAGTCACGTTTCCTCCGATATCTCCCCAGCCGCTGAAGGAAAATCCGCTCCCGGCTAAAATGTCGCACCATTGTATGTTCTCTCCCCTTTCTCTTTAGAAATATCATCGAAAATAAATTTCCGTATAGTCTCATAATTTAAAAAGACTTTTCGATGGCATAAACATTTAATTCGCCACTGTTCAAATTTAGATAGACCGTTTTCTATTTGTTAATTGTTGTATTTTTAAGACTTGATCATGACATTTAGGTCTTGAAAAAAAAAACACCTTTTATATTGTACTTATGGAGCGATTATTAATCAAAGCCAAAACCTCGAATCTCATAAGCCAAAATTTCAACAAAAGATTGAATTTCTCATTTCATGAAAAATGGGGTGCGTACACACATTATTATGTTGTATTATTTCAACAGCATCTGATGACGTCACACCTACAACTGCGACAACTTCCAAAATCACAGTTAAGGCGACGACAAAAAGAAAAATTCCGGGAACAGTAATGGTGACAACTAAAGCTGCTTTCGGGGCAAACACCACGCCGGTTACTACACTTGTGATGAGCTCGACTCGACAACCCACCGCTATGACGACTACGACAAAGTCTACTGCTGCAGCTACGACCGCGAGGATAACACCAACTACAACAACTACTACAACTACGAGGCCTACCACGACCACTCCAAAGCCGACTACGCCAAAACCAGCCACAATCACCACAACAAGACAGACAACAACCACAACAAGACCTACCACAACATCAACAAGACCTACCACAACATCAACAAGACCTACCACAACCACAACAAAACCTACAACAACCACATCACGCCCGACCACTAGCACACCAAGAACCACTACAACCACGCCCAAGACGTCCACGACAATGGCGAAGTCTACAACTGTCTCGTCTCCAACTCCCGCAACAACGACATTAAAGCTGACCACAACCACATCAAAAACAACCTACTCAAAAACGACCGTGGCCTCTACACTACCTGTTCAACCACTGACCACTGGCTCGGTAACCACGACCACGGCAGCCTCAAAGCCAATGACAACAGTGACTGTCAGCCAAGAGACCAGCACCACAAGTCGTGATGCTAAAAGTACGACAACGTCTAACACTTCAACCCAAAAGAAGACAGTCAGTTCTGATGATGAGGAGGAGAAAAACGCGGTCGATGAAACGCCCGATACCGGTGAGGAGGATACTGACGATGATAATACGGATAACTTAGACGATGGGGACGAAGACGAGCGGGATGAGGACGTTGACGATACTTCTGACAGCGATACCAACTCAACGACCCCTGATGACATCGATAACACTATAACCAACGCACATCACAGTTTCGAGACGGACGACAACGGTAATAATTCTTCACCGGTAGTCGACTACGACAGAAGGTACAAGCCGGGCGATGCCGATGTCGCTGGTACAGCATCGACAACCCATCGAGACGGAAGTGAGGCGAGGGCGGGGTCGATCAAAGAGGGCCAGGAGGGTTCTGGAACAAAGGAGCTGCTGCCTCTGATCATAGGCGTTGTCGCGTCTGTTGCGGTAGGCGCCATCGTCATAGCCGGGTTGGCGTACATGTGGGCCAGAAATCAGAGGCGGAAAAGAGAAAAGGAAGAGGACGATCAGATGAACATTATAACTGAGTATGTGGAGACGACACTGAATGTTTGAGACGGGTGAACGGTGTAGATAGAGAGACAGATGTGTGTGGTCAACTAATGTGTTTGATCAGCAGATTTGTGAATGAGAGACAATGGTATGGACGGGTATGTATGTGTGAATTCGATTGTACGAGTATTGCGTGAGGTGAAGGGAGCCAATGGCGTGAACAGACATGTATGAATGGAATAAAAGAATTGACTACCTGAGCGTGCGTGGCGGTGGACTAGTCAGTCAATGTATGATTGCTGCTGACCGATTTATTATATTTGACATAAACGGATATATGACTGTGTGTACTAGAATTTCCGTGAAGACGCGGTAGATTACAGGGAAAAATGGAAGTTGTATATTTGTAACCTCAGCTTTTAAAAGAGTATATTATTTTTTTCACGCTTTGAAGAATTTCAAGAGAAAAAAATGAAAATAAGAATAGTAAACTTAAAGAATCAATTAGAATGAATAAAATCATATATTTCTTTTGTGGACTAACAGATGCGAAATCGACATTATTTTACAATATCCTAACCAGGTAAATATGTAATGATAATTTACATTTTTGGGGGGTTAAATCCATAAATTTCTAAATGCTCAGACTGGTTGCCAGATATTCCTGCAGGGCTGTTAGTTTTGAAATTAAAAATAATTTAGTAAAATAACATTAAGTTTTTAATTTGAGACAGTTTTAGTGTTTGAAAGACAGAGCGAATGATGCAAGTAACATACAAAATGTAATTGAATGAAAAGTAATACTTTCTTGCAAATTTAAACCTTTTATCATTCTTGTATATTTGTTCAAATAAATGAGGAGGGAGATTCGTTTAAGTTTAAATTGAGTAAAATGGTATAAAATAAATAATCTGTCATTGATATTCCTATAATTCATTTTATTATATTATTAGCTATTACTCATAATTACATGATTTCGACAAGATTTCTTTTTTTAAAAAAGGTACTCTAAAACAGCAATCATTGTTTAAGGAATTGTATTTCCAAACCAACAGCGTATACATTTTAAGTTTAATAGAATAATTCTGTCGACATCCAAAGGCAATATCAATGTGCTTTCTTTTTAAAATGTATTCTCTCTATAAATTTTCCTTTTTGTTCCTGTATTCATATTTTATTTTTCTGTTTTTCTGATTTCGCTTTTATTTGTTAATTTGATGATTTTAAAATATCCAAACTTACTACCTTTGTATAAATAGCTGTCCATTACTTCTTATGTTGGGTTAGTCGACGTTACAATAGCCATTAAGGTCATCGTGTCAGTAGCGCTGAAAGTGTCATTGTAACAAGAATTATACCATAATATGTGTTACTCTGTTTCTCTTTCAATGCATACATACGTTTATTGGCAAATGTTGTTATTTTATTCAAGAATAGACTCATAAAAGAAAATGTTACTTGAATTAAGATAACCATTTGGGTTCCCTCAGTGCCAACTGTGAATCATCATGCTATTTACTGAGCATTGATGTCCTTCCCCAGTTTTCTTATATTTCATTTTAATTAATTCATTCATTCAAATATAACCTTAGAAAACGGCAATTTTGTTTTTTACACATGACTGTCCATAAGAATTTTACATTTTTTTGTTTATGGACAGTCATGTGTAAAAAACAAAATTGCCGTTTTCTAAGGTTATATTTTTCATAATTCTATACACATTTTGGGGATTACTTTACATGAATGATTTATTGGTGTTGATTTGCTATAGACACTGACAATTACGGTTATAGTTTGAGTTTTTTTTTGTTAATGTTGTTTTGTTAATAGTTGATGATCCAATTTAATTCATTTATAATTGTTATGAAAGGCTTAAGTGTAGGCTTAAAACATATAACACCTGAGCTAAAATTACACTCTAAATAATATATCAATGGCATACGTTTAATATACTTTGCTTATGTAGGTTGGCGCATCATAGTACTATGATATCAATAACTGGCAAAAGCTACAGGTGAAATAATAATAAATCGCGTATTATCATCATTTACATTTTATAATTGCTTAATTGAATTTATTTGATTGTTCACACTAAAAAATGATTTTACAAGCCGTTTAACAACTTTATTTGGGATCATCAAAGATTTGTGAAAACTAAAACCGCTAAGTATTTGTTTTTTTAAACTCA
Source organism: Radix auricularia (assembly GCA_002072015.1). Taxonomy (NCBI): domain Eukaryota; kingdom Metazoa; phylum Mollusca; class Gastropoda; family Lymnaeidae; genus Radix; species Radix auricularia. The sequence goes on along the minus strand of MUZC01000004.1, from coordinate 703,192 downwards.
ATGTATACTACTTTGTCATTTTAACAGAAAAAAATATTTGTTAGTCGGAAAAATAAAAAGCTAACCAAGTTGTTGCTTCAAAACCTTTCTTCCTTATGTTTCCATTTATATCATTATCAACACAATACCTATTTGATTAAAAAAGGATTTTTAGTAAAGTTTTTGATGTTCTTCATGTTTTCATCATTTAAAAGTAATTTCAATTAATATAATGTGTAAACATAAATATGATTTTGAAAATGATTTGGTTGCTCTATACATTTAGAAATTACATTAAAATGTTGGAAATAATATGTGTAGTATTTTATATATTTTTTAGATGATGGTTATGATGTTCTGTTGTTACGAAATTATTGATTTAATTCTGGTAAGTATTTTGATAGAGCGGAGAAATAATATGTGTTCAACTACTTTGATGGGATAGAACTGTACTGTCATATTACTTAAATTTTCTGGTTGGCGCGACAAGATGTTTAGACCGTGTTATAAGGAACGAGATCAGGAAATAGCCAATCCAACATTTGTCTGGAAAACAGGACTCTGATGTGACACCATACTTTGGTCTTCTGGCTTGACCAGATGTATGACTAAAAGTCGTGGTTTCTAGCTCCAAAGAACAACAAAGCAGCCGTCCTCTAAACAAAGATGTGGGTTACGTTCAAATATGTGCGAGTATATTGTGTGTATTTGTGTGTTTGTGTGTTTGTGTGTCCCATAACCTCGTGGTCGTAGGGGGTTCTAAGGTTTCCATTAGACTTTTCTCGGGGCTTGGTAGAACTTGGCTGCGCCCATCTGCTCTCCACGTCAGCGTAGGACTTTTCAGAGATAGTCATTCACCAACATGCTTTACTGTGGTTTTAAGCTGGGCTAGATCCCACGCCCGTCAGCTCGTGAGACGAGTGCACCATTGACATCGCTTAGTGAATTAAGTAGCATGAAAAAACATTCTTTGTTTCAGAATTCTGCTAATTTGGTCAAATTTCAAATTTAAAAAGCAGATAGAAACTACTTATGAACTTTGAAAGACTTGAATTTTTTGAACTCAATCAAGATGACGCCATCACTCGTTGTCGACACTTACATCAACATAGATGAGTGCATGGTGTTGGAGCCATACATCAGATGTTTGACACATTCCCTCATTCACCGAGTTCCTCGAGGGTCACTTGTGTCCTAAGTGAGTCTGGCGACACTACTTGGGATGTAGTGCTAAAGGCTATTGGTGTACTTCAGAGTGTTATCTAATAGTTGGCTTTATTCAAGTTTATGTCTGTTTGGGACATTAGCACTGACGATGTTATAAACCGCTTAGCACAGTCCTTGTGAGATGTTTTACTTTAGCTGGACAATAAGATTATCCAAACTAAAAGTAACAGAGCGGTATAAAATAATCAAGTGTTGTCATTTCATGGAGACCATAATAATACTATATACTATAAACATGTAATTCACACTGTTATAAACCCTGATTAACATAGGCAACATTTTAAAAAACATGAATTTCTCATTAGTTTTTTTATTTTTTAAAAACAAATCTACCTCTGTAAGATATATGGGTTTATCTTCAAAGAATATCTAAAATAATAATTAGTCAGCTCACAACTATTTAAAAATATAATTAAAACTTAATATCACCATTTCCCTGCCCCCCTCCCCCAACCCTAAAAAAAGCACAAGGCCTAAAATAGAATAAATAGTTAAACTTTACATTGTGGTGTTGTGTCTGGCTCTGAATGTTTCATAGTGCACACGCCCATCCTCGACCTAAGTGCTTTAACCGTCATCGACCAAGTGGATGAAGAGGTGTGAGGCATCCATCACTTTGAGAGGGTTGCTATATTTTTAAACACCACCCACAATGGTTCACTGCAATATGGCTAGATGTGATCTCTAATGCTGCTGCTAAATTCAGATGGTCTTTTGGCAAAACTCAAAGCAGGCTCCACATATCTCATACAAATAACTCAGACATTACCGGACTAAATCAAATTTTTTAAGGAACGAATCAATTAAAGGTGAAAGCAAATTCAATCACTGTTAATTTAAAAATATTGTTAAGAAACAAAAAATAAAAACAAATAATTATTGAATAAAAAGAGTTAATGGAATAGCTATCATATGGAAGGCTTGCCATCAAATGTGCTCGATATTATTTAGCTTCGAAATTTTATCAAGTTTAGAAAGAGAACATTGAATTAGAATATTATATTGTTTTCTTAATTTTTCTCTATTGCCTAAATCAAGCAATTGGATTTAAAAAAAAAAAAAAAAAAAAAAAAAAAAAAGAACATGGAACATCATTGATACAGAAAAAAAAGAACTACCTTTATCTAACAGAAGTATCAAAAACATTTATTCATCAGACAATAAATATTATTTGCAAAACAATAATTTGAAAAAATTGACAAATATTATGCCGAGATTTCAGAGATTATATAAAAAAATAAAATCAAACAAATCTATTGCCGTGTTTCTATGTGCTCGTGTTTAGCGTGAACTGATTATCGAATTACGCACTGTCTGTTAACTAGAAGATTGCACCATTTTTTACCGTAACAAAACGAACGGGACTGCACCATCAAGAACATAGATAGCAACGTGAATCAATACGACGTCTATTTATTGGAACTGAACATATAACATTGGTCATATGTAATATAAAGTATGATGCGGAGAAGCTATCTATTTATAGGGATGTTCATTATATGGCGGAAATCTATTAATAGAAATATTATATCTAAATTTATCTTTTGTAAGGAAAAATTCATAAAAAAATTAATAACAGATACGAGTCAATACGTGAATGTAGGTATATTGAGAATGATTGATCTAGCGCAAAACAATATATGATGCAAGCATAATCGACATATCTACACTGAGTATTAAAAAAATTGATTTTAACTAGGGCTGCGGAAATTACCGATTAATTTCTCGATTAATCGGTACATTATTTTATCGATTAAAATTATTTTAATCGATAAAATAGTGATTAAAATTAAAGAAATATTTTTAACAATTTTTTTCGATTTTTCAATAAATAATTAATAATAGTTTTTATTATTATTTTTTTTTTACAAACAAACTTCTCCGTTATGTAAGGTAGAAATGTGTAAACTTTAAAATAACCTGTTTTATAAGGAAAATAATATAAAAAACATTGTTTTTAATTATTTAACAATAACAAAATTTAAATTCATAGACATTATATTGAACTACTTATATTTAAATATATCTCCTAACGGTATTACATCTTTTAAATTAAATACTTAAGTTATGGGCATTTTAAAAAATGCCATAAAATGGCACAAAATGCGAAGGTAAACAACAAAGTGAAAAAAAGTCATCATGAGGTCTTAGAAAAATAAACTTTTGAACCACTTGGGATAAAAAGATGATTATTATCATTTTGTTAATCATCAAACAATTTCTATATGGCTGTATTACTTTTAAATTTTAAAATTATTTAGAAATTTTCATATAAGTGCCTAAATTTTAATACGTTATTTAACTTATTTTCATTGTTAACTATGTTTTAAAAATAACTTCATAAAAATATTAATTGCCTATTTTTATTATTTCCCTTGTAATTTTCCATTTAATGACGTCATAATCTTTATTTCTAGTTTTAACAAAATTATCGATTAATTAATCGGTAATTTTTCAAAAGTTAACGATTAAATTTAATTTAATCGATAACATCCCTAATTTTAACCCAAAGTCCCTTGGAAAAATTGCGTTTATAAATTCGAAATGTCTGTCGAGCTTGATCCTGTAACTCCTCCTGAACCATACCAGATAGTGACTGAGAGTTCGGGTCTTTTGCAAATATGCCGAGGAGGTTCCAAAGATGTGCAACGGCCCAAAAAAATATAAAAAATACCGAAAATGTTTACTTGATTTCCTAGAAAATTATTTTTAAAAACTGAAAAAATTAGTATTTTGTCAATTTCTCGCCAACCATAATATCTGTCGGGTTCAAACAAACGTCAAGCCATAGCAAATAATATTTAGAACGATGTTGGAGGAGCAATTTTTCAAAAATCTGTTTCCGTTTGACTCCCGTTTAATATAGACTAGATTGATAGTAATTGGGTTTCCCCTCTAACTGAAGGCTAATTTTAGATTGATGCGCAATGCGAATTTTAGGGACACATTCTTGGTGTGATGTAGCGTCAGGGGATGTGTGACAACTTTTTTTTGTTATCTATCGCAATTCCTGATTTGAAGTAACATTTATTATAATCTAGAATGAATGAAATCCATTGAATTAAAAAAAATGTGAACTTCTTTGTTGGTGTGTGCTAAAATGTTGAACATGTAAATTATGTGTATATAGTGTCGATTTAATAGGAGCTTGAAAAGAAATACAGTACCTACTATTAATGCGAACCTGTAAATGAAAATAAACGGTTAAAATAATGTTTCCTCCATACTCTCAAATACCTGCCATACCAGTCCCCCCGTTCCCCGCCCTGTTCTTTGTGTTCAATCGTAAGTTTCTTTGAATGAATGAGAAGATCGAACCAGAATGTAGAAAGGTTTTTTAGAAATATAAGTCGTATCTATATTTGTTATGCGTGCACAGACTAGAGAAATAATGTTTTATTTTTGTGTAAATAATAAATAGGGCTAATGATGAATGTATAATTTCACCAATTCCAATAATAACGCAGGTTCCGTTTTTTAAAGAGATTTTTCTATTAAAAACGAAGTGCTAGGATTTATTACTATAGGACGGTATTTCTTCTACAGAAAATTTACTTTGTTCATTGATCTAGTAACTTTCTTTTGTTCAAACCTACATTTCATTGCCACATTCTTCTACTAAAGTATTTTCGTTTTTTCCCCGTTTCCTTTTGTTCAACAATCTTTGAGACCTTGTTTGTTCTCCACCTTAAAACTTGATGTCAACTTTATCCGAAAACTTCTCTGACGCGGTCAAATCTTTATCTGACTCATTACTTTGTCTCTGTCACTTTAGGTTCTGTCACTTCAGTCCCTGTCACTACAGTCTCTGTCACTCTAGGTACTATCACTTCAGTCCCTGTCACTACAGTATCTGTCATTTTAGGTTCTGTCACTTCAGTCCCTGGCACTACAGTCTCTGTCACTTTAGGTTCTGTCACTTCAGTCCCTGTCACTACAGTATCTGTCACTTTAGGTTCTGTCACTTCAGTCCCTGGCACTACAGTCTCTGTCACTTTAGGTTCTGTCACTTCAGTCCCTGTCACTACAGTCTATGTCATTTTAGGTTCTTTCACTTCAGTCCCTGTCACTACAATCTCTGTCATTTCAGTTTCTATTCCAACAGGTTCAGTGACCCCCGTCCCAGTCAACCCAGGATCCGTCAATCCATTTGATGTAATTTTCTGTCCTGTCTCGGTCGTTAAATCTTTTATTTCAGCAGCAATATTTTCATCTTCGGCCGTTTTCTTATCCTTCATTAACAAGCATTCCTTATCTAAACATTTCTCTGTTGATTTGACATGTTTTGGTTGACCCTCCTTGTTCTCATATCGCTTATAGCATCCACCCAGCTTAGCTCTCTGAGTCCGTTTTGCCCACTTCCAAATCACAACAGAGATCAGCACCAAGAGGGCTGGGACTACTAAAAACAGAACAATGAAAAACCAACTGAACGACTTTTTCGGCTTTGACTTACTTAAATCGTCATCACTTGGTAGCTTATTTTTGTTGCTATTTCCTATTATAGAATCTGTCACCAATTCTGTCCAAGTTTCTTTGTTTTCGTTATCATGACAAGATGTTCCTTCTTTATTTTTGTCTAAAGTGCTCGCTTCAGGGGTTATATTTTCCATGGTTGGTTTTGATTCGATAACATCTGAAAATTCTGATGTTCTCTCAATTTTATGATATTCTTCCTCGTGTTTATTGTATTCAGTTGTTTGAAAAATTTCATCGATATAATCTTTCTCATCACCAGTTAAGCCTCCTTTGATACTTGTGGATTCTTGATAAAATCTGGACGACGTGTCCATGACAGTGGTAATCTCGGTGACGCCACTGAGAGAGTGATCACTATCTGTAGCATGTGCTCCACTCTCATCAATAGATTGTGATCTGTAGCTTGTACCTTTTGTGCTGGTGGGATCGGAATCTTTCGAGTCCCAGAGTGGCTCTGTGGATGTACTTCTGATTTGATTTCTTTCGTAAGATTTAGAAGATGCAAGTTTTGGTTCACTTGTTGACAAAAATAGCTCAGTCGTAGTAACTCTTGGTGACGTTCTCAATGTATTTTTTGCTGTTGTGGCTTTTGCTTTCTTTGGTGTTGTTGTTTTACTGACTGTTGTCGATGTCAGTGCAATTTTTGACCCTGAGTTTAAGAATAATTAATTAAAAAATATAAAATGTAGGAAAGGATAATCTTTAACAGTCTTTAATTTTTACACTCTTCAATCTTGAGAAAAATGTAATTAAAAGATATTTTACGGTAGGTGTAAATATGACAGAATATATATTAGGGCTGCGGAAATTAACGATCAATTTCTCGATTAATCGTTAATTTATGTCATCTATTAAATTATTTTAATAAATAAAATAGCTACTACATGCAAGGAAATTATATTGATTAATAAATTGTTATGAATAATTAATAATCGTTTGCTTTCTTTACATAAAAACTTCTCCATTAAAAAAACACGTTTAAAGAGTAAGCTTTAAAATAAGCAGATTTTGTAAAGGAAAATGATATAAAAAAAAATAAACATTGTTTTTACTTAATCAACAATAACAAAATTAAAATTCATTGACATAAAATTGAAGTACTTATTTTTAAATATATCTCCTAAATATATATA